>ML104556.1:0-142487 GCA_003697995.1 Taxidea taxus jeffersonii | reverse complement strand
ATATATATATATATATATATATATATATATATATATATATATATATATATATCTCCCACAACGTCTTAATCCATTCATTTGTTGATGGACATGTAGGCTCTTTCTGTAGTTTGGTTATTGTGGACACTGCCAGTATAAACATTGGGGTGCAGGTGCTCTTTCAGATCACAACGTTTGTATCATTTGGGTAACTACCTAGTATTGCAGTTGCTGGGTGGTAGGGTAGCTCTATTTTTAACTTCTTGAGGAGACTCCATACTGTTTTCCAGAGTGGCTGCACCAGCTTGCATTCCCATCAACAGTGTAAGAGGGTTCCTCTTTCTCTGCCAACATTTGCTGTTTCCTGGCTTGTTAATTTTAGCCATTGTGACTGGGCTGAGGTGGTATCTCTTGTGGTTTTGATTTGTATTTCCCTGATGTTGAGTGATGTTGAACATTTTTTCATGTGTCTGTTGGCCATTGTATGTCTTCTTTGGAGAAATGTCATTATTGTTTTAATTTGCATTTTCTTCCTCACTAGTGAGATCAAACATCTTTTCATAAATTTATTGGCTTTTCAAGTAACCTGAGATTTAGTTGGTGGTCATCTTTGCTCATTTTTTTATCATTGCTTTTATTTTTCTCAGTCATTTGGAGAGATTCTTTACATATTCCAGATACCCAATCTCTTGTTGATTAAATGCATTGAAAATATCCCAGCTTTGGCTCATCTTTCACTTTTAGTGCCTTTTATTTACAGTAAATTTCCCTTTTAATATAAAATTTGTCAGTACATTCCCCAGATTTGTGCTTTTTGAGTCTTGCATAAGAAATCCTTATCTGAACTTAAGTCATAAAATATTCTTATGTACTTTCTTCTAAAAGTTTTACTTTTCATAATTAGGTTTATAGCCAAATTGAAATTTATCTTTGTGGATAAGAATCTAATCTTATTTTGTTTTTCAATATGGATATCCATTTTTCCCAGCACAATTTATCGAATAGTCCACTTTCCCCCTAAGTTTATAATGCCATTGATGAATATACAGAGTTTGGGGGCTATCAGTTTTGTTCTACTGGCCTATTTGTTTCTATGTCAGTATCACAGTCTTAATTACTGTAACTTTAAAATAAATTTTGATTCTTTGTAGGGAAAGTGTCTTCTTTCTTTCTTCCTACCACTCATCCTTTAAAACTATCTATGGACTCTGGGAAACAAACTGAAGGTTTTAGAGGGGAGGGGGTAGGAGGATGAGAAGCTTGGTGATGGGTTTTAAGGAGGGCGCAGACTGCATGGAGCACTGGGTGTTGTATGCAAACAATGAATCATGGAACACTACATCAAAAACTAATGATGTACTGTATGGTGACTAACATAACACACCTACGCACACATACATTATCTTATTCTTTAATTTTGCTCTTCTACATGAATTACCTTTTCAACTTTTTAAGCGAATAAACAGCCCTGTTGGGATTTCAATCAGAATTATAATGGATGTTCAAGGTCTGTTTGGGGAGAATGGAGATGTTTAAAAAGACAGCCTTCTTATTCATGAACATGGTATAGTCTCCATTTGTATAGAAAATTGTCAATGAAGTTCTACAATTTCCTCCATAAAATTTTGTACATTTAAAAAATTGAATTCCTGAAAAAAAATTGAATTCCTGGATTCTTTATAAAATTTAATATATACTAAATATATATTTTTAAAAATTACTGTAACTTATTTCTATTTTTTTTGTAGGCAATAGAATTCCCAACCAATTTTTATTAATTGATCTTGAATCCAGCCACTGTGATGTTTTGTTTTATTTTCTTTTCATCAGTCATAAGTTTGTTTACAGGATTCTTGGACTTTCTATTAAGCAATCAATCATATCATATCATCTTTGTTAATGAGAGTTTTATTTCTTCTTTTTCTATCCTTATCCTTTTGGACCTTTTTTGTTTAATAGAGCTAGCATTAGGAAGTATTATTACCTTTTTACCACACATGCAATTTTGAAGTTTTACTTGAGCTAAAGCCTACCTCATTAAGATGGAGGAATAGCCTTTTCTAGTATTTTCTAACAGCTCTCAATTATTTCCATTTAACTAATTAATTAAGACTCATTGGATACTCAGGCTACTGCGATAGCATCCTAACAATATCTTTTTAAAGATTTTATTTATTTATTTATTTATTTATTTATTTAAAGAGAGAGCAAGTGTGGGGAGAGGCAGAGGGAGAGAGAGAATCTGCACTGGGCACAGCGCTTGATCTCAAGACCCTGAGATCATGACCTGAATCAAAATCAAGAGTTGGATGCTTAACTGACTGAGCAATCCAGTAAAAGATATTCTTTTGCTTTTATTTTGTCCCTATATAAATTTTTTAGAAATGTCAATAATGTCACATCACTCCCCTATCTAAAATTCCACAGTGACATTTTGCTGTGTTTTACAATAAAGTCCAGACTCCTTCTAATGCATAATCTCCAGTTTCACTGCTTACCACTCTGCCCTAAGTCTTACCCAGGCTGGATATTTTATCTCTACTAAGAATCTTCCTTGACCACTCTATGTAAAATAGTTTCTCCATACTGTGCTGCCTTCCTTCCCCAGTTTCTCTTTAAAATATCACCCTGTTTTTCATCCTAGCACATATCACATCCTGAAATTGTTATTTGCTTACTTGCTCATTGTCACTTTCTTCACTAGAGTATAAGCTCCATAAAGGCAGTCTTGTTCATGGTAGTATTCCCAGCACGTAGACTAACAGCAGGGCACACAGCTGGTATTAACAAATGTTTGTTGAATGAGTAAACTTAGAAAAAAAACAAAAACAGTTCTTTCTCCTCTTGTCCATAATTACCTCACATGTACACTCTGTATTTTCTTACTGCCTTGACTCTAAGGAAAAAAATTATCAGATGTTGGAAAATTTATCAAGGATAAGAATAAAGAACAAAGTTTTCTAGACTTTAATTTGATACATGTTTAATACATATTTTTTAAAGATTTTATTTATTTATTTGACAGACAGAGAGATCACAAATAGATCTCTTGTGCAGAGAGGCAGGCAGAGAGAGAGGAGGAAGCATGCTCCCCCCAGAGCAGAGAGCCCAATGCAGGGCTCGATCCCAGGACCCTGGGATCATGACCTGAGCCGAAGGCAGAGGCTTTAACCCACTGAGCCACCCAGGTGCCCCATATTTAATACATATTTTAAAATACGTGTTTTTCTTCCCAAATGTTAGGAAGATAAGCAAGCATGTTCCTATTGGATGGGCAGCCTTTCCAGGTGAGGTTCTAGTCTAACCTAGGTTTTCTGGGGGTTAACATGGCTTCTTAGCAGTAGAACAATACCCCTCACAGTAGTTCTATTGCTGTTCCATAGGTCCAGGCTTTTTTTTTTTGCCAAGGATAATTGTAGGGTATGGGCCCCTGGTATCTAAACCCCAAGATTCCTCTTCTATGTCTTGTTGCCCTCTCCTCCTACTGTCCTCCCCCAAGAAATTCCTCTACCCTCTATAGGCTCTCTTCTCAAATATTTTAGTTTATTTCTCTGCTAGAAAAGACTTGTCCTCAGAAAGATCATGAGTTTAAAATCCCACTCCTTTGCAACCTGAAACCTGTATACCTTATCTTGAGAAAGTCTAGTCTTTAAAAACATGGTGACATTTTATTCCCTCCCTGGAGACTTCATATCCAGGGCAAGGATTGGAGTAGATAATGGTGAGCCCTCTACCGTGCTAGTTAGCATGGAAAGAAAAGACACTAGGATTGTAGTGGAAGCTGGAACTAGAGATAACTCAACAGCGAGGTCTGAAAGCACTGTTCAATAAGCTCACTGTGATCCAGGAAGCCATTCTGTCTTATTATAACTCAATAAATGGGGAACTGGTGATTCCAGAAAACAATAAATACTTAAAGTCAGACAAATGTTTTTTATTATACCTATTCATGTAGAAGATATTAAGTTTACTGCTAGAAGAGGTAAACAGCTGATGAGCCATCATCTACCATCCATATTCAACTAGTTCAGCAAGTCAGCCTCAACCTCTTCCTCTCTCTATACCCCTCATTCAGTCAGTAAACTCAGCTTATCATTATTAACTATTGTTATTATTATTATAAACTTATTATTTAAGTTTTTAAGAAGTCCAGAAGCAGGTTGGCCCAAAGTTATGAATTCAACAGCTCAAAGAATATGTCAAGGACCTGAAATTATTTTCCTTCTTTCCCTTTTGCCACCCTCAATATGTTGGTTGGATCTTGTTGTTGGGTTTTTTTTTTTTTAATCATGGCTGCAAGATGGCTGCTACAGCTTTAAGCATTATATCCTTATAAATCCACATAAAGCAACAGAAAAGATGAATTCCTGCTTCTGTCCCCTTCTAAAGTTGAGAAAAAATTTCCCAGAAGGCTACTAGCAAACATCTCATTGTATCTTATTGATCAGTGCTTTATGCTTAAAAAAGATCACTGGCAAGAGAAATGGAATAATTATGACTAGTTCATGTCCAACATTCACTCTCTGGAGCTGGGGAGGGATCCATTGGTTATTTTATACTTTCAAATACCTTAACAAAATTTGAATTCTATTAACAAGGAATAAAAGTCAGAACAGCTGTGGAGTAGGCAGTTCTAGTAGACACAGTTGGTGCCTCAACCATAATCCGTAGGCCTACTCTGAAGGACTCCTGCAGTTTCCTCACACACCCATGGTTTTCTAGTTCACTTCGCTTAAGAGTATTCTCTGACTATGGGAGCTTGCTCTCTCAGGAGAAATCTTCAACTAATGAAGACAGAAGGTGATGGGCAAATATGCCAGCTTCCCCTGGGGGAATATTGATGGGACATTTTCAAGGCATATTCCACACAGTTTCCCAGAGAGTCACCAGTAAGATGGAGCCCCACTCGTCCGCAGTGGCAGTCCACTCATTCCTGCACCATTTATTGACTTTCCTCCCTTCAGTTTCTCACTTCCTCACAGTGAGATCACACCCAAATCATTGTCTTATGTTCTGCTTTTGTGCAAACTCAATTATGTGTCTGCCTGTTATAGCACAGGAGCTTCTCTTCTGTGATGGTCTCCCTGGTCCCAATACAGTCATTATTCTTTTGTGTGGCTGCTACCTTGTATAACCCTCTAATACAGCACACACTGTTTTATGTGTGTTTATTTCCTATTACACTCTATGTTCCTTTTCTAGTCTTTGCTACACACCTATTGTTGAGCACAGTACTTGGCATGTAGTAGGTACTGACTGAAAGAAAATATTTTCAGAGCCAACTATGTGGTTTCTTTCGGGTACTCCTATCAAAAAACAAAATGTCACAACCCTTTGAGTATCCCACTCACGGCCCTCCCTTCTTCCTTTTGTTTGCGTTACTCCTGTTACTCTCTGATTCAACTCCTGCCTTAGAGGTTAAAACTCTGGATTTTTCCAGACTAGGAAGGTATTCATATGGGATAAATATGCTTTCTGTAAGTGAATACCCCTCAAGACACTTTTTTTTTTTTAAAGATTTTATTTTACTTATTTGACAGACAGAGATCACAAGTAGGCAGAGAGGCAGGCAGAGAAAGAGGAGGAAGCAGGCTCCCCGCGGAGCAGAGAGACCGATGTGGGGCTCGATCCCAGGACCCTGGAATCATGACCTGAGCCGAAGGCAGAGGCTTTAACCCACTGAGCCACCCAGGCGCCCCAAGACACTTTTTTTAACCTATGTTTCAGCATTCCCAATCTCTGAGACAGATCTTTCAACATAAACATTGCCTCACAGCTGGCAGATCATGTCCAGACCCACTACACTCTAGCTCACTATGAAAGCCAATAATCCACTGGCCTAAAATATGGACAACAGGGCAGAAGGCTGCTCTGCTGCTGCTGCAAGGAAATTTTATTTGAGAAACTCTAATTCTTAGTGACATATTTAGTATATTCCCATTTTTTCCCCTTAACTTTATTGCCTCATCAGTAAAACAAACTGCCTTTAAGTACAGAAACTGAGAAGCTGGGAAATAAAAGTCACATGAACTGTGTAGTGATTGCTGAGCATTTGTCTTACCCTTGCTCTTTAAAAATTCAAAAAATAAACAGAAAAAACAGT
Organism: Taxidea taxus jeffersonii; assembly: GCA_003697995.1. Taxonomy (NCBI): domain Eukaryota; kingdom Metazoa; phylum Chordata; class Mammalia; order Carnivora; family Mustelidae; genus Taxidea; species Taxidea taxus. Next base: position 136,405 of record ML104556.1, on the reverse strand, counting down.
TACTGTTATCAATAAGATAGATGCTAATTCATTGATGTAGAATGACAGTTAAAGAAGAAAAAGCAGAAAACTTGAGACTTGGGGAAGAATAAGATTTTCAGGGCAATGTGAAACTAGAGCAATGCTAACATAACTACTGACCTCATTAGCTTGGTATCACTGTATTAACAGCTGTTGTGGTGAGGTTGGCTTCTTATACTGATAGCCGACTGGCATTTGGTTGAACACAGTAAACAGGAGCAATGGGAGTGGGGAGAAAGGGTGGGCTGCATCAAGGGTCAGACAGAATAATCTGTGAGATGAACATGGCTCAAACACTATGTCTTGCAAATCCTGGACCTAAGTGCAAAAAGAAACATGTTGCAATAGAGATTTCAGTCTATTAACAGAGGCAGATTTATTGTGGAACTAATAATGAAGCTTGGGTTTTAGAGTTCATTCATTCATACAGGTCCCTACGAAGGACCAGTGCCCAAGGTGTATTTAGTGGTTTTCTTTCAACAAGTTCCCCCAAATTGTGTGAGCTGTAAGCTCTGAAAGACCTAAAATTCCCCTACCAGTTACATTTAATTTTTAAGAAGCTCTCAAAAGATATCAGCCAACATTGTAGTGAAATACTGTTTTAAAATAGTATGAAGGACTGCAATTCTGATAAACAAATACATAAATAAGCCATATCATTCAACAAGTATTTATAACCCCTGATCAAGAGATTTACGATCTGTTTCTTTAAAGATATTACATTGTAATTGAGAAATCAAGGCTTAGGCACATAAAATTATTGTAATTAAAAGTGAAAAAATGGGATGTATTCCTCTAACAAGAATTTATTAGCTGTGAACTCTGGGCCAGGCACTTTACCAGATACTGGGTATCCAATAGTTAATAAAACAGAAATTATCAGCTTTCATGAAGTCTACAGTAGGAAAGAAGTTTTTAAAAAGTAAGTAAGTGAATAAATAGAATCATTAAAACTTGTGAAAAGTTCTATAAAAGAAATTACCAGGTTGCTAAAACAGAGATTAAAGAAAAAAAACCTCTTTCAGATTGGGCAGTCAGTGAAGGTTTATTTGAGAAGGTGACAAACCAAAAAAGAGAGAAGAATTAATATGAAAAGAGATGAAAAGAAATATGTTCTGGGCAGGCATGTAAAGATCTGAGGAAGGAAGTATCTTGGGCCTTGTTGAGCAACAGAAAGGAAGCCAGTGTGGTTGGCTACGGTAAGCAGCCAGAGACATGAGATGAGGCAAAAGACCCATGGTGCTTGCAGATGGAGACTTCTGAATATTTTCCATATTATATTTCCTTCTTAACTTGGGAAGTAATGAGATTGGAAAACTGACTTTGCTCCTTAGAACATAGTAGTATAAGCAGCACAAAATCCAACCATTTTGTTCTAAGAGTTTATAAACTTTATAAAGTTTATAAAGTTATAAAGTTTATAAATTACAATAGAGGAAGAAAAATTTAGAATGTGCTGTTTTATAAATTTCTTAAATTCCAATCTCTCTTTTTAAAAAGGTATATATCCTTGCTGATTTATGTTTTTATTAAGTTAGAAAATGGTGAAAGCCTACCTTCCAGTGTTGCACATAAGAAACATGGTAATTGGATACCAACACTATCATTCATCTGGGTTATAAAAGAATGGATAACACTGTACACCTTGCCACCCTTGGAATCACTGACATGTTCGCAGACTTTAAGTTTGGATGAATTTGATTGTATCTGAGGTGGAGGAGTGACATTAGAAACAGCAATCACAACTGTCCTGACTTCTGAAATAAAGAAATCTTACCAGCTAATGTCTGAGGAATTATGTGGGTAAATTTTTATTACTCAATATTAAATTAGATAAAAATAACAAAAGGAATTTTGGTAAATATTTTTTGGCTGATTTCTTTCTTTTGGAGCTCTGAATCCCTGTTTCACCTTGCAATGAAAGAACTAATCAGTTAGGGCTTGACAAGGAAGAGGTGGACAGGGGCCTGCTCAGACCTGGTCCTGAAGCTTATGGAAGGGAGACTGGATTTTGACTTAAAGTCACTGAAAAGCTGGGGCACTTAGGTGGCTCAGTTGGTTAAGTGTCTGACTGTTGATTTCGGCTCAGGTTATGATTTCAGAGTCTTGAGGTCAAGCCCTGCATTGGATTCTGCACTGGGCATACATAAGATTGTCTCTCTCTTCCTCTGCCCCTCCTCACACCCACTCAAATAAATAAATAAAGCCAATGGAAAGCCACTGAAAAGTCTTACCTTGGAAAATCATTTGGTCCAGTTCATGTTTCAGGAAGTTCTATGTTTTAAGAAGTAGCACAGATAATGAATTCTATATTGGGAGATTAGTGTGTGCTCATGATAGAGAAGGGGACTTCTGAGTATAGATAAAATTGGAACTTTAAATGATGGGTGAAAATAGATCATCAGGGAGGAGAACAAGAAAGGCCATTCATAGTAAATTCAACGAAATGAGAAAAGGCTTTGAGGTTGGCTGGGGTGGGAGAAGGTAGGGAATATCCTCATGTGACTGAGGTATATTAAGTTCTAATCAAATTGTAATGGACTCTGCTGATCAGACTAGGAACATTTAGGTCACAGAAGACTCTAAAAATGCCATATGCATGATATAATGGAAGTTAAGCTTCAGAAACACAAATTTGGTGGAAATGTGAATGGAGGATCCATTCAAAAGTAAAAAAGTTAAGTACAAACAACTAAATAAGAAAAACCTAAGCAAAAAAATAGTCTGAAGTAATATATACATTTCCTTTTTCACTTCTAGTTAAAACACCTAGATAAACTTGCCAATAGTTGCTTTATTCTTTAATCAGCAGGCCAGGGAGAAAAAGAGAGCAAGACCAGGATAATGCACATAGAGCAAGGGTTAGCTACAGGACAGGTCCCAAGGGAGGTGACAAGAATAAAAAATCAGACTGAGCATGGCAACTTGGGCTTGGCTATGATTCAGTGGTATTCAATGAGTCTTATATAGAATGTGAGGGATGGTGGCTGGTGTCATGTATGTGTTGTTATAGTCATTATTAGTGTTGTTACAATCAGGTAAGCGGTCCCAAAGGAGTGGGAAGGAAGGGGAGGCACAAAGAAGAAGGGGGACTGGCAAGCTCGGTCATTTGTTAAAATCCATGATGGAAGTTAGAATTTACCACAAGTCAGTCATAATCCAAGTATCCAAGTTTGCATTTGGGGTATTCTTACTTCAAGTAGGTATGATACTAATTAAATATCTTAACCATCGGGAAAAAGGACACCTAACACTTGCAAGCCTTGGTTCCAGTGGTCTCAGGACCACTCAGAACAAATCTGAGATTGCTTAACATAGGGAGGTAGTGTGGTATAAAGTAAAAGAACTCAGGGACCTGGACTCACAGCCTGGCTTCTCTCTGCCACTTGCTAGCTGGGTCACAAGTTATAAATCTCTCTGAACCTCACTTTCTTTTTCCAAAATATGAGGATACAAATACCTAAATGGCATGGTTGCAATGACAATGTTTGTAAGAGTCCTTGGTACAGAGAATGATTTGCTCAATGGAAGCTGCTTTTTTTTTTTTAATGATCTCATTAGCAAAATAGTCTTGAACCTATATCAAATGTTACCTTAAAGGATAGTTGTACAACCTAAAATACCTATTTATTTCTCCCTGGGATAATGAAGTCATAAGGATAAACATGAGTATTGTGTCTCTGCTTACTGGGACATAAATGGGAATATACTGATGATAAATAATAAGGAACATCATAGTTTAGAATGTAGAGTGATTTCTTGGCGAGCATGATCTATATGTTCACCTCTGGAACTCTGATATCTCATGGCATTTTAGGAAAGGCTGCTCAGAATCCAAGGAAAAACTGTTATAAGCACCAGCTCCTTATGATGACATTTAAAAAATGATACAGCATCAAATCACTTGGCAAATGGTGCAGAGGAAGAGGAAAAAAGTGTTCCACATTAATGGATCTGCACACAGAAAAGCCCCATATGTTTACAGGTGAAGGGTCCTTAAAAAACTGACATGCTACTTTTGGGTATACAAGAGTAAAACTTGTACAAAAGCAAAGTTACTATAGAAAAGAAATGGGTATTTAGCAAGTAGTGAAGCTACTGAAAGTTCCTGAAAAATAAAGCATAATTACACAGGGGGAATATAATCACATAGGAAAGAGGTGATTGTTAAAGGGCAAGTCTCTCCATGTGTTCTGCTAGAACCCATGCTTCCACCACTGGAGCACTTATATCCTAGAATAAAGATAACCGTCTGTCTATTTTCCCCCTAAATTCACAAGCTCCAAGCAAGAGGAAAGTAAGTCTAACTTGTTTATGATACTTGGTACAATCCCCAGGGTCTAGAGCAGGGCTTGGCACATAGTAGCTGCTTAATAAAGACTTGATATTAAAGTATCAAGCTAGCATCATAGAAAATAACATAGCAACCTGCATAGAAGATAAGGTAAATATAAGGAATTTTGCAGGTGGGAAAAAAGAAAGAAAAGAGGCAGTGTAGCACATAGGCAGATACATTTTTTAAAAATGTCCTGATGTTTCATGTCTAAAAAATACAAAACCAATTTTTCCATCTGTGATCCTGATGAATAAGAGAAAAAAATAAAGAAAAATTAACTCTAAGTTGTAGGTGACCATAGTGGCTAGAAGTCAGATTTAAGGTCAACTTACGACAAAAATAGTTGTCATTTATTTAGTTTATGATTTAAAAAGGTAAATACCATTGGTTATTTTACATATATGATCCTATCTTGGAATATTTTACACAAAAAGGAGAAAGAATCTTCCAGTATAAAATTAAAATGTAAACAGGAGCAGTAAAAACAATATGTTGTCACTTCAGCACTGAAGAAGACACAACTCTAGGTCCAAAAGCCTCAGTGAACTTTGACAAATGTGATCCATGAGAGATGTAGGATGGTCTGGAGGTTGGAACTGGATGCATACATCTATCGCTCTGTTACAAGTGGATGATTTGAGACCCCAATGCTAGTGAATATCACAAGGAACAAGAAACTCCCTTGACAGCCATGTATACATGTGTAAAATAACAAAGATTTTGAATGTAAGCATTTGTACTTCATCACTCAGTCTGAAATTCTAACAGTCCATTCAGGCCCAGAGAAATGTGCAATTTTAGCAAAAATCAGTTCCCTCTCTTGAAACAATACACTAATGTTACCACTGATGCACCCATTTTTCTAGGCATTCTTTATTTCATATGTTCTTAATAGAACTCTGACACTGTGTCTAATCAATCCATATTAAAGAGCCAGCAATAGGATTTGACATTTCTCCTGGAAAATTACATTCTGTTAATATAAAATCTGGACATTTGCCACAGTGATATTTTGTATTAAGTGAAAACTGCTGCTTAAGAAAACAAAAAATATTTTCCTGAAGAAAATTTGGAACTTTTTATCCAGCTTAATTTGATACTGAAGTTCAAAAAATGAGATAGGATAAATATGTTGCTTTTTCTATGATGATATATATGTTTCAAATGAAACTACTCTTGCTGTTTGTGTCCTTGTGTTTTCTAAGGTACAGTTTACTGCAAGGTAGGTCTAACTTTAAGACAATAAATGTTTTGATAGTAATAAAATTTAGCTTGAGGGGAAAAATGTCAATTAAAGTTCATATAGACTAGGCTAGTTAGACAACCAGATAATATACAGTATCCTTCTAGAAAGCCTGTGGTTGAATTGTGGATGGTTTGTATCTTCTCCCAAGACATAAAATATTATTATATAATACCAAGATAACTGAACTCTTAATATTATCATGAGATAATGGAAGCCTTTAATGTCAGAATCATCAGTTTTAAGATTCGGAGATTTAAAAAGGCATTGAATATATGTTATAGCCCTGGCTCTTTAATAATTACATTGCTTAATATATACTGATTAGTACTGGCCAAAATTTGATTGCTAATACCATTAATTCAATCCAGTCCAGATTTGCTCAGGTTTTTACAAGACAAAAACATAAACTAAAATTAAAACCTTACACTCACAGTCTCATTTCATGATAATAGACTGGATGAGCATGAAAGCTCAAAAGTTTTATCAGCACGTCTTGCTTTGTAACAACTGAGTCTTGGCTAGCCAGAGAGAGTCTAAATTTTCCTTGGATCTCTTGAACCTCTCTTTTACTCATGGTCCTGAGTTTAGATAGCTTCAGGAATTGGTCCTGGATCATCTTCTTTTCTTTGTCTAGGCTCTATCCTTAGGCAATCTTACCCACTCCTAGGGCTCTACATAACATTTTCAGCACAGACCTCTCACCTAAACTCTTATCTTTTATATCTCCACTTACCTGGCACATGTCCATTTTAGAATCTGTTCTCTACAGAGTTTTATTTACTTATTTGTATGTTTGTTTGTTTATTAAGTAGGCTCCATGCCCAATGTGGGGCTTGAACTCATGACTCTGAGATCAAGAGTCACATGTTCTACCAACTGAGCCAGCCAGTTGCCCCCAGAGTTATACTTTTAAAATGTGAATGAAATTGTGCCTCTCTTCTGGTTAATTTCTCCACTGGCTCCCATTTCTTTCAGAATAAAGTTCAAATTTCCTTACCATGGTCTAAAATGCCCTATCTGATGATTTCTTTGTAATCCCTATATCATTTCTCCATTGCTCTTAGCTACTGTGATCTTTTCTCCCTTCCTTGGAGAGTTTGCTCTTTTCAGACCTTTACACTTATTCCTGGACTGCTCTGCTTTGCCTACAGGTATTCCCCTGGGCTTGCTTATCCTCAGCCTTGGGTCAAGGAGCAAAGACCACCTTCTCAGAGGCTTTCCCTGGCTACCTTCCAAAAATTTCTTTTTCCATTTGCTCTCCTCCTCCTCACCCAGATTTTTTTTTTCATTTTAGTTCTAATGATAATCTGAAACTACCTTGATTTTTAAATATTTTGAATTCTATAAATATGCTTTTGCTTTCCCACCTTCCTATTTGTGCCCTACTCCCTGTTCAGCTAGAGGCTTCTATTGTCTTAGGGGAGGATTAGGGTTGCTATAGGATGAATGAGAGGAAAAGATGGAATCAGCGTTCCGCCTCTTTCAGTGACAGCAGTTATAAAACATGAAGCCTTTTGATTCATAAGAGCTTTTTAAAAGGTTTTTGAAAAGGGAAATGTTTTTTCCCTAAACTTCTGACAGAGTTTTTGCTTATCCATATGTGACAGTTTTAAAAGAAAACAGACTGAAAAGCATCAACTATCATAGAAAATTGAAGAATTGTGGAAAGCATAAAAGAGGGGGTAAAGTGAGGTAGAGGTGAGGAGCTTTAATTAATTTAACCATTCTCAAGGAGATGGGGTTAAGGGAGGGAGAAACTGAAGGCCATTCCCCCTGCCTCTAATAGAGAGACTCAGCGTCAGACTTTCTCAGACTGATGTTTGGTTTCTCAGTCTCCTAGCTGAGAGTCTTTGAGCTAGATGCCTTAGTTGTCTTATCTGTAAAATGAAGATAGTATTTCCCACCTCCTAAAATCCTGAGGATTAAAGTAGTTAACACATATATAGCATTTGGAACAGGTCTAATAACACAGGGAAGAGCTCAGTATTTACTAGTTTTTATGGCTATCTGCATAACAACCTCTCATTCGTTGTTTAAAATTGTGTAGGCCTCATATCTCCTCTCTAAAGACTTTAAGGTTATCCCTTTTCTAATCCCTCTACCCTCAAAACACAAGTATTTGCAACTTTGTTCTTGGTATCTATTTGAATTACTCAGTACTATGAAGAAATTTACTGCCAGTCCCAAACTGGTAAACTAGATAAAGAAGGGTTAAATTTTTATCAATTACTTCTAATTCCTTTTAAAGGAACAAAACTAATAGCAGTTTTTTTAGAAATATATTTAAATGAAATTATGGAATTATAGAATTTTCAATTATAAGTGAAGTTTATCTACCTAAAGAAACTTTAAGAGGCACACCGGTAACTTAACTTTTTTTTAAAGATTTTATTTATTTATTTGACAGACAGAAATCACTAGTAGGCAGAGAAGCAGGCAGAGAGAGAGAGAGAGAGGAGGAAGCAGGTTCCCTGCTGAGCAGAAAGCCTGATGGAGGGCTTGATCACAGGGTCCTGGGATCATGACCTGAGGTGGAAGGCAGAGGCTTTAACCCACTGAGCCGCCCAGGCGCCCCTAGTAACTTAATTTTTAAAAAAGAGCTTGGGAGGAGTTTATATGTTGTTCTCAAGCAATAAACTTTTAAAAACTAAAAATTTCTTTAAGTCATTTATTATTGGGCGGGACAGTATACCCTTCCTATGTTCTGAACCAAATATTAATGTCCTCATCGTATACTTATGGCATCATTTTTATCAGGACACAAAATCATATTCCAATTACTCTCAATTGCATGTTGCTATGACTTTTACCTCTGAGAGATTGCTTACTTAAAAGTACATCACATGCACTTGTGGGAACTTCTATAAATCACAATAATTAAGTGCACATGGAAAAATTACTTAGCATTCCAGGGTTACTTCATAGGCTATACTCAGATAATAGATTAGCACAAGTGGAACAAGAACAATAAAATAAACCAGAAGTCAAAGGAATGATAGATTTTAAACCTGTGCCCCGAAAGGTAATGTATACCTTCTACCTTATAAGATGCCTACTAATCATTTATTGAATAGAGGCTTTTAAAAATACATGTTGAAACAACATCTACAGTTTCTGGAATCCTTTATACTTCATCTAACAAATTATTATTGATATATGTCAGAAGCCAACTCTGGAGTTTAAGTTTCTAATCCTCAATGAGAGTGATTCAGCTGTAATGTAAATCTCCAAAACACAATTCTATTTTGGTAAAGCACTGAATTTCAATCTTTGGTCTTAGGAGTTAACATATCAATAATCTAAATAATTTCATTGATATAATTTGGATCTTTTGTCTTTCTTTATGAAAAACTTCTTTCCCTTAATCACCTTGGTATTACAGTTGGAAGCAGATTGTTTACATAAACATTCATTTCCTTTTCAAATGACCATGTTGAAAACCCAAATGTATAAAGCATACTTTTTTAAATAAAGAGTTTATGTTTAAGTAAGTTGTACTTGTGTACTTGTAATGTGTACTATACAATGTGAGATCAAGAATCACATGCTCTACCAACTAAGCCAGTCGATCCTGCCAATAGATTATATAGATGCTACCAAAACAAGCCAGGTACCACCTATAAAGCATACCTTTTAATCTCTCTTCTTGGAATGTTCTCCTTCTTCATAGCTTACTTCCGACCATGTATATTTTCCTTTCTGCATCAAAGCTCCTCCAATCTTACCCTCTCCCCAAAACTTTGCAAACTAAATGTCAATAAATCTATTGTGCTTTAAGCCTAAATATCACAAAATGGGCCAGTTTAATGTAAAAACATTAATCTGGGGGTGTCGGCTAAGCAACTGCCTTTGGCTCAGGTCATGATCCTGGGGTCCTGGGATCAAGCCCTTCATCAGGCTCCAAGCTCAGCAGGGAGCGTGCTTCCCCCCCCGCCCCTCCCCTTGTTTGTGCTCTCTCTCTCTCTCTCTCAAATAAATAAAATCTTAAAAAAAAAACACATTAATTTATCTTTTTATATCCAGTCCTCACTTTCCCCACTCCCAATAACCCCACTCCTACTATAGAGTTCTGTCCTTTATGGTCCTTAGCCTCTATTTCTATAACCTATACTGTCTTGCACTCCATTCCTTCAGGGCTTTCAAGCAATGATTAGACCAGTTGATAAACTAGTTTGAACTAATGTAGTGTCTTGAAGTTAGTACTGCCTATGGTCACATGATAGGATGAGTATAAAAGACAAAATCTGATAATGTATGAGCTCAGGGAGCAGAGATCAGTCACCAGATGAGGGAACTGGAACCAGTTAGTCAAATTCTACCAGAATTAGGAAAAAGCTTTGTTTCTGGCCTGTTTCACAGCTTATGCTATATATTTTTAGTTTTGGTGCCTTTAGTAAAATAAATTGAATGACTAGTAAAATCCTTAATTTAGAGAACACAATCTTTAAAAATCTCATGGAATAAATAGGTGTTACTGGAACTAAAACTCAATGAATTATAATTAAGTAGCTATTGTAATACATGTCATACATGCCTTCTCATTAGATATTACTTTCCTTGAGCATATTCTGACGCACCAATCTAAAGGCCAAGTGACTTCATTCTTCCCAGAATGGCAATTTCCCAGCATAATACACCCTGGAATGTATTATTGTGGTTTCAAAATGGTCTGTGTAGTGGCAAATTTGTCATAATTAAGATGTTTTGCAGAAAATAATGATAGCTTATTAAAGTATTAAGTGAGAGTTATTCCTAATCATAAATGTTGACATGTGTGAAGATTTATGTATATAAAAATATATAACATAATTTTATATTTATATTTATTTACATAATTTATAAAAATTTATATAAAGACATACATAATTCATATGGCTTTATATGTATTATATAATTTAAAGTTATTTTAACTTTTTCCAGACTTAGTTCATATTCTTCTGCCATGCAATTTATTTAGCTGGCATCCTCCTTCTTTAATATGAAACTTCAGAGGAGATTGATGAGCCAAAAATAAGGTAAGTGGAGTCTTCATGAATTTAAAAAGCAAATAAACACCTCTGTTAGTAAGAGTAGGAAGTTAACAGGCAAGTTCTCACATTACTAGTGAAGGTGTATATTGTTACACTTCTTTTTCCTGGAGGTCAAGTTAGTCTTTTTTTTTTTTTTTTAAAGATCTTATTTATTTATTTGACAGACAGAGATCACAAGTAGGCAGAGAGGCAGGCAGAGAGAGAGGAAGCAGGCTCTCCGCGGAGTAGAGAGCCCAATGTGGGACCCAGGACCCTGGGATCATGACCCGAGCTGAAGGCAGAGGCTTTAACCCACTGAGCCACCCAGGCGCCCCCCAAGTTAGTCTTTATAATAAATTCCTTAAAGTTGTACATAGGTTTTCCATCTAAAAAATCACCTTCTAGTGATTCATCCTAAGGAAATCAGTAAAAGTAAAAAGTTGCATATATAGGGATGTTCACTGTAGCACTGCATATCACATTAAAATGATGTTAATAAAAAATAAAATAAAATGATGTTAATCATCTAAAAGTACAAAAAAGAAAAGTTTGATTAAATATGATATATAGCTACAATGAACAATTCATGCTTTACAATGATTATGCAGATTATGTATGTTAACATGGAAAATATTTATCTGTGTTCAATGAAACTATTACAAATATTATACATAGTATGATCCATTTATACTTAAAATATGTTTATATATTTATGTACACTTTGGTGCATGTGTGCGTATGCATTTCTTCATGCATTTCTACATTTACAGCACTGTTGGATGAATTTTCCACGATGAAGGAAATCTTCCATATCTTTGCTAACCAGTAGTCCCTAGCCACTTCTGGCTGTTGAGCACTTGAAGCATGGCTAGGTCAAGTGAGAAACTGAATTTTTATCTTTTTTTTTTTAAGATTTTATGTATTTACTTGAGTGAAAGAGACAGAGGGTGCATGCACACAAGAGAGAGCAACAAAGGTGGGGAGGGGCTTCGGGAGAGGGAGAAGCAGGGTCCTGGCTTAGCAGAGAGTTGATGCAGGCTCAATCCCAGGACCCCAGGACCCCAGGATCATGACCTGAGAGGAAGAAGGCATATGTTTAACCGACTGAGCCACCCAGGCGCCCCCTGAGTTTTTATCTTATTTATTTTAATTTAAATACCACATGTGGCTGGTGACTAACATATTTGGCAGCATAGAACAAAAAGGGGGTATACCATGATGTTAACAGTGGTTATAATTTGCTGTTGTTTATTTTCTTCTTTGTGCCTTTCTAATTTCTAAGGTCTACAAATGAACATGTATTACTTAGGTGATAAGAATAAAGGTTCTTTTTTGAGAGATCAAGGAGGGAATTCAAGTGTAGGTCTAAGAGTCCGAAGACCTGGATTTGAGTACAAGTTCTGCCATTTATTGGCTGCATTAAATTTTACTTAAAATATTTAAGCCTGTGTAATAACTGCAGCACCCTTTATATATCATTTCATAGTGTTTTTATTAAATTAGTTAATGTTTGTGACCAATGACTTCATTTAGAGAAAGGAGTAAAGTATCCTTTTTCTATGCTGTAATTTCTACGTAGAGAATGAAAGAATGGGTAAGAAAGAAAAAAAATGTAAGAATAGTGAAATCAACTATGATTCTGATGTTTATGAAATAGGAAGTAAAAACTAAAAGCTTGCGTAGAGTAAAAGAAGAGTGGCCACATTTACCAAAGAAATGAAATTACTTGAGACAGTCATTAATGTGAATGAAATCTTTGGCATGAATCTTATAGTTAACCATTAACCATTTTAATAAGGCATAATAAAAACAAAAACATTCATCTAAGAATATCTTACTGATTAGATGAGTTATCCAAATTATTCATAGAAGCCATGTACTCTCATTTAAACTTCACTAGTTAAATTTTAAAATCCATATGACTGTAATGAAAATATTGCTTTATGTTTTTCCAGCATATAAACATATGGTAGTTAAAAAAAATAGTGCTCTGTTTTAAGAGACCAGAGAAGGACCTTCTTAAGATAATATTTTATAAATTCAGAAGAACCCCATGTAGAGTTCTTAATTTCAGTGAAAGGGTTATTGCTACATGAGGTCAATAGAAATGCTCTGATGGCAGTACTTTAAAAAATATAGCAATACTTTAAAAGCATTTATTTAGAAGTCAGATGAACACCAAATTATGGATTTTACATTCATAAATGAAATCAGGGGTACAATATAATGGCACGTGGAAGCTAACATTTAAAGCAACTCAAAAATCTTGTTGCAAAGATGTCCATATAGAATAATGTTTTTAAAGAGTGCTGAATATATTTTGTAGGATTCTTGTAGGATTCAAATTAGATTCAAATAAGAAGCCAAAAGAAATAAACTATAATTATGAAGAAAAATAAAAGATAAAGATGCTTATTAAATATATTTGGTATGAGAAAAATTAAAACAATTTCTCAACTAATCTAGTGATTAGATTGAAGTGTTTATTTTAAACTCTACAAAAAACCTGTTTGTGACCTGATTCATCTAGGTAGCTACAAATGGATGAAAGACCAAAGACAGCACTAAAATATATGAGAAAATAGGTAATTTTTTCAACTGAGAAGTTTCCAATTTGTAACTTCCAATTCTTTCCCTTTATGTTCTTTAAGGCATTAGCTGAAGTCATCACAAGCCACTAACAACTATTTTCAAGCCCGGAGGAGACTGGCCAGCTGCCAATGGGCTAGGTTATAAGTGCTTATAACCACAGGGAGGAAAAACAACAATGTTAGTAGCTATAGATTCATTACATCAACTACATAACTCAGAAAATATTGATATATATTTCAAAGAAATAGATTTGCTGTCATTTAGACCATGGATTTAAAAACCAAACCAAAACAAAACCAATTTGGCCCTTTTCCTTTTTTCCTCTTCCTTCCTTCCTTCCTTCCTTTCTTCCTCCCTTCTTTCCTTTCTTTCTTTCTTTTTCTTTCTTTCCTTTCTCTTTTTAAGCTTTTATTTATTTATTTGTGGGGGAAGGGGGGGAGGAGGGAGAGAGAGAGTGAGTGTACAGCCCAAGCGGATTGGCATGAGTAGCAGGGAGGGGCAGAGGGAAAGGTACAGGGAGCAGCGGACTCCCTGCTCAATTGAGCTGGATGGGCCAGCTCAATCCCGGGACCCTGGGATCATGATCTGAGCAGACACTTAACCAATGGAGCCATCCAGGCACTCCAACCCCTTTTTCTTTCCTTGATGTTATTTTAAAATGACCATAGCAATTATTTCTAAGTTTTTGCATTTGAGCAAGAGATTGTAATATCATAGTTATGTGTAGCTTATAAAATATTTTGCATGTTACTTTTATTTTTAACCACAAAATCATGAGTTAAGATTAAGATGACATGAGAATTTTACAGGTGAGAAAACTCAGAGAAATTAGTAAATTTAGCTAAGATAAGTGGCATTGGTGGGGCTTGAATCTTGGTTTCTTGATTTTAAGGCTGGTCTCCTGGCCTTTACGACTCTTTTAGGCACAGTCATACCAGGTTCGTAGCTGTTTATCAATCCAGACATCTTTGATTTATGCATTCCCAGAGCATCTTTTCTCCTCTTCACTACTCACTCCCCCACTCCCAATAGCATAGGCAATATGGCTCCTTCATGGTACTCAGTTATTCTTGTTTTGAGTTAGGCACACATGCCTCTCTGTTTGGAATATAGCAGATTATTACCATACACTTAAAAAATACACTCCAGTCTAGACCCACTGGTTCTTTTAACAACATGCAATATCAAACCCACATGTAAGCATTATTATAAGCTGCTGTTCTGAAATGCCAGGAAACTATTGTCCCAGGGACAGCAAATCACCAGAGCCATACAGTTACTTAGTTTTTAAGCAAAGCTTGTAACAGGAAAGAGTTATTTGGCGTGTCACTTGCAATTGCCTGGTTCTTCTCCTTTCCTGAGAATTCTTATATGGAAAAGAACAACCCCTTTACACAAGCCAAATGAAAACTTAGCCTGTGGTTGACCAACAAAGTTATCTGTGGTTGTATAACACTAGTGCAAATAATAAGTATGGGACGCTCCAAGTCAAAAAATAAAACACAAGGTAAAGCTGTATTTACTTTTGTGTGTGTATGTGTCCATGCATGTGTTCAACAATTATAGCCTTGTTTTCCATGAGTTTTTAGAGATATTTTCATTTCTTTTGGTAGAAGTGCTGGTTAAAGCCCAGATATTGATCTCTAAGATTACCCACACAGTTGAGCTTTTCCAAATGTATGATAAGGCAAATGAGAACATGAAAGGATCAACTATCTCCTTAAGCCTCATGAACAAGGCTAGTTCATAAAACAGGCATGCCTGCCTCTTTTCTTGTGGAGGTCACTTCACAAAAGCTATTTCCAACTTGTAAAATAATTTAAAATAATAATCATGTTGGTGCTGAGGAACACCTTTGCCTCTCTCTGGAGGATGATGTTAAAATCTATGAATCTAAGCTGTGATAACAACTCTTCTTTAGAATTTTGACAAAACACACATTCTGCTTATGGGGTACGAAAAACCAATAGTAATTTAATCATGTTTTAAGCAAGGCATTTTAATTTTCATGTTTATGATATTTATAATACCATTAACAGTGACATTGAAAGAGTAAGCATACGATAAATGTAGGATTCATGCTTCAAATTAATATATGAATTAGCTTTTAATGCTTGAATACATCTTGAGCATTTATTATGTTCTTGGAACTAAGCTAAATGCTTTATTTACATTATCTTGGTTACTCCTCATTAATAATTGTAGGCATTTAAAAAGCATTATATTCATGTTATACATTTTATATATTAGCATTTCCCAGTATGTTCCATAGATCATTAGTTCTAAAAAGTGTCTGATGAAAAAAAGATCTCTGTGGTCAAAATCCATATCATTGTTCTTCTTAGAGATTTAAAATATACATTATAAAAGATGTGAGAATTAACAGTATCAACAGCCTGAAACAGAAAACCAGTATGATTTTTTTCAATAGCAATAGAAAAATAATTTGACAAAGTCTAACATCCACTCATAATAAAAGCTCAACAAATTAAGAACAGAAGGGGACTCCTTCAACCTGATAAAGGAAATTTACAAATATCTAGAGATACCTATCATATTTAATGGTAAAAGATTGAATGCTTTCTCTAAGATCAGGAGGAAGGTAAGGATATTCCCTTCACTACTCTAAAACTGTCCTGGAGATTCCAGCCAGTGAAATGAAACAAGAAAAAGAAATACAATTAATCCAGATCAGAATGTAAGTAGTAAAACTTTTTTTATTCATATATGACATGATCTCCAATATAGGAAATCCTGGTCTACAAGAAAATCACTAGAACTAATAAGCGAATGTAGTAAACTTGCAGATAAAATAACAGCAAAAACTGATGTATGAGATAATATTATCTTTGAGAGAAAATTCATGGGGTTTAATATTGTGGGAATATAAATAATTTGTGGAGATTTTATTTGGGGAAATACCAGATCTGCATTTTAGAAGGCAGTTCTAATTGCTCTGTGGAGGTGACTGGAGAGGTAAGACTAAAACTGAGAAATTAGTTAGGAGGCTCTTGTGACAGGAAATTGCTAGGGTATGAACTTTATAGTGGTAATGGACATGGAAAAGAGAAGGCATTTGACAGAAATATTTAGAAGGTAGATTTGGTATTCTTTGAAGACTGAGTGAGTGGACATTGAGAGTAAGATAAAAGAAGGGATCATTCCTGGCTCTTGTTAAGAACACATGGAAGTGAAGTTCCAGATAAGAATCCTCAAATATTTAGCACAAGATATAAAACAATATTTTTACGTGTTTATTCCCTACAATTTCCTATTATGCAACAGGCAGGAGATTCTCAAAAACCACCTGTTGGATGAATGAACAAATGAAAGAGTTAGAATAGTAAAGAACTAAATGTTCATAATTTCATATTCTGGGAATAGGCAGATGAATTTTTAAATAGAATTTCAAGAAACTACAGTTGTTTCCAATGCCCAGAAAGCACAATTCTTCCCAAAACTGTAAGAATCAAAACATATGAAAGACTCATAAGATTAAAGGTTCACTCTCTTTATTTTTTAATACCTAAAGCATGTTATAAATTTGAAGATAGTTAATAAAAAAATGTGAAGCTCTTTTAGTACTATTAAAGTTACTTAAATGTATCATTTCTTTGAATCTCAAGTTTTTATTTGTATTTCTCTTAAAAAGAACAGCTGTTAATTTGCTATTGTATACCTGTAAGTTGCTATTTTAATAGATTTTTCCCCCTTAAAAAAAAGCATTTGCCTGATTTGTATACATTTAACAAAAGTGATTCAGTAAATTTTCTACCTTACTGTTCATAGTCATCATTCTAAATCTTTTCCATTTTTTCCAAATGCCCATTCCTATTTTAACCCTCTTATTTTCAGATGAAGCCCCACCACCCACTGTACTAACAAAATAAGCACCCAGCCTGAATTTCCTTGTTCTCCTTCTTTATACCTCTTAAACTACTGGAAGGAAAGTTTCCTTCATGAAAAATGATTTCAATTGTTCTAGTGAAAGTGAATGACTTTTGGCATATTAGACAAAAAACTAAGTATGAACCTTCCTAATATTGTGACATACAAATTGGAAAAGGATTTAAAGAATGAGCTGGATTTACATCCTGACTTTGACTTATTCAATTACAGATAAAGAAATTAAGGTCCAAAGACATTTAATAAATAGCCCATGATGGCCAAGTAATTTTTCTCCTTAAAGGGTCTATCCTAACCTTAAAAATCTATAATCCTATGATTAGAAAGAAAATCTATGACTAGGTTATGGGCAATAGAAAAATACAAAGTAAATTGGCTATGATTTATCAAAATAAAAGCAGACTTTATTTAAAATTGAGCTGTGAATAAATTAAAAATAAAGATGAGTATATCAGTATATGTTAATATATTTTTAAAATGTTCATTAAAATTATGTGCCAGGAAATGTTCTAGGCTGTGGAGATAGAACAGTAAACAAAACAACAATCCCTCTTTGTGAGGCTATATTCTAGTGAAGGGTAGCAGAGAAAACAAAACTAAATAAGCAAACTCTCCACCATATGAGATGCTGAGAAGTGCTATGGATTATCAGAGCATAAAGGGGTATACTAATTATCAAGAGTTGGGTGGAGGAAGAGTTACAGTATTCTAAATAGAGTCATTGAGGAAGCTTTCATTAAGGTGACCAGAAAGAGAAAGAGACTTCGGCAGGGGAGGAGTATGGGAGGGGTAGAGAGGGACCTGGTAAAAAAAGGCGGGAGGATACAAGGAAGTGGCCTTTTGGGCAAAAAGAAAATCAAAGGGAAAGCTTTGAGGTATACTATTTCTAGTGCGTTTCATGAATAAAAGGCCAGAATAAGAAGCCAATGGGACTGCATAGAGGCAAGGAGAATTTAATAGGTAAGAATAGGAAGGTACCAAAGTAGCTGGCTGCTGTAAGGCCTTATGTTAAGAATAAGATAGAAGCTGTTGGGAAGTTTTTTAAGTAAATAAATGATAGGATCTACAAGAAATGACAAGTGTTGGCGAGGATGTGGAAAAAAGGAATCTTCATGTAGTGTTGGTGAGAATGCAAACTGGTATAGCCACTCTAGAAAACAGTAATAGGGGGTTCTTCAGAAAGGCAAAAATAGAACTACTGCACGCTCCAGTAATTGCACTGCTGGATATTTACCCCATAAACACGAAAACACTAATTTAAAGAGATACATGCACCTCTATGTTTATTGCAGCATTATTTACAATAGCCAAATTATGGAAGTAACCCAAGTGTCCTTCAATAGATGAATAGATAAAGAAGATGTGATGTGTGCATTCAATGGAATATTATTCAGCCATAGAAAGGAATGAAATCTTGCCATTTGCAACAACATGGATGGAGACAGTGTAATGCTAAGTGAAATAAATCAGGGAAAGACAAACACTATATGATTTCACTCATATGTGAAATTTAAGAAACAATGAACAAAGGAAATGAACAAAGGAAACATCCAGAGAAAGAGAGAGAGAGAAAGAAACAGAAAAAACTAAGAAACAAAATCTTAAGTATAGAGAACAAACTGATGGTTACCAGAGGGGAGGGAAGTGAGGAGAAGGGGATTAAAGAGTACACTTCTCATGATAAGCACTGAATAATGTACAGAATTGATGAATCACTATAACGTACACCCAAAACTAATATAACACTGTATGTTAACTATGCCAGAATTAAAAACTTAATTAAAAAAAAAGAAATGGTAGGATCTAACTTACATTTTAAAGGCCCACTTTGGCATTTATATTGACTATAAGAGAACAAGGGGTTATGCAGGGATATAAGAAGGCACTTGCAATAATCCAGGTGAGATGGACATGGTGAGAAGAGGTTAAATTCTGAATATATTGCAAAGGCAAAGCCAAAAGTATTTGCTGACAGATTATATGTGGGGTATGAGAGGAAGACTGTAAGATTTTTTGGTCTGAACACCAGAAAGTACAGAGTCACCATTATTGAAGAAGGGAAGACTACTGGAGACACTGGTTTGGATGGAGATTGAAGAATGGAATACTAGGAGTTCAATTTTAACCATATTAAGTATGGAAATGCTTTTTAGACATCCAATTAAGGATATGAAGTAGGCAGTTAGATATATGAATCTGAAGTCAGAGGAGAGATATAGGGGAGAGATACAAACTTAGAGGTCACCAGCAGATAGACGGCATTTAGAGCTATGTATCTGGATGTATTACAGAGGTGTTTAGAGACTTAGCTTTGGCGCATTCTAATGTTGCCAGGTCAAAAGATACGGAGGATCCAATAAAGGAATTTGAGAAGTGGCCAGATGGTCAGGAGGAAAGCCAAGACAGTGAGTGTCCTGGAAATCACTGTTTAAAATGCTGCTCTTCTAAGGCAAGTAAGATAAGGAAATAAAATTAACCAGTGTATTTAGAATGGTGAATGTCATTTGTGTTCTTGATAGAGATAGCTGGGGAAAGGAGTTCATGAAAGTCTGATATGAAAAGCCACAACATGTTTTATTGCTTACGATCCATGAGAAAGAGAAATAGTGATAGAGCAAGAAATTACTGGAATGACAGCCTGAACTGAAAAAAGTGCATGTTGGTGCCTGGGTGGCTCAGTGGGTTAAACCGCTGCCTTTGGCGCAGGTCATGACCTCAGGGTCCTGGGATCAAGCCCTGCATCAGGCTCTCTGCTCAGTATGGGGCCTCCCTCCCCCTGTCTCTCTGCCTGCCTCTCAACCTATGTGATCTCTCTACATCAAAAAAATAAATAAAATCTTAAAAAAAAAAAAGAAAAAGAAAAAAGGGCATGAAATCTAGTCAGCAAGTACAGGGGTTGGTCTTAGAAAAAAGCACAAACACAAAGAACAAGAGAGAAAGTCAGAGAAGGGAGTTGAGGGAAATTGGAAGGGGAATTGAACCATGAGAGACTATGGACTCTGAAAAACATTCTGAGGGTTTTGAAGGGGCGGGGGGGCGGGGGTTGGGAGGTTGGGGGAGCCAGGTAGTGGGTTTTATGGAGGGCACGTATTGCATGGAGCACTGGGTATGGTGCATAAACAATGAATTCTGTTACACTGAAAAGAAATTAAATAAATAAATAAAAAAAAATAGAATATATACTGATAACAGAAAACAGCTTATGTTAATTTATTACTATTACTTTTCTTAGATTCATATTTTATCTTTGACTTATGACTTCATTATTTAAAAAATAAATTAATACCTTTTAATTTTCCTATTTTACTTTTATACATAACAACATAATGGCTTTCTAGATTCTAGAATATCTCCTTTCAATCTAAAGAACTTGCTTGAAAACCAAGCAATTCCAGCATACTGAAAAATGACTCCAAATGGCAGAAATAACTCAGATTCATACGGAACATTCCAAGTCTCTTTGCTATTTTTCTCAACCAAGAAAAAAGTAACCAGAAACCTCTTAAAGGCTTGCCATTAATAGGGATATGCCAACATAATATTCTTTTTACTCTACATGATTTATGTCAAATATAATCTCCCGGGGCGCCTGGGTGGCTCAGTGGGTTAAAGCCGCTGCCTTCGGCTCGGGTCATGATCCCAGGGTCGTGGGATCGAGTCCCGCATCGGGCTCTCTGCTCTGAGGACAGCCTGCTTCCTCCTCTCTCTCTCTGCCTCTCTGCCTACTTGTGATCTCTGTCTACCAAATAAATAAATAAAATCTTAAAAATATATATATATAATCTCCCTGTATATTAAGCACTCTGGGACAAATAATATACAGGAAGAGTATATTTCAATATTCAGGGAGATAATATTTCACATTTGTTATATTTAGATTAAATAAAATACAGTTGTCCTCTTGCCTATTATTCATAAATTGGAATAAGTAAGGTTATATCAATAAGTTAATCAGACTTTTAAAATATTTTTATTGATTATAATAACCTAATATGCCAGAACTACGAAGTTCAAAAATTCAAGTTATCTTAAATATAAATGAGAAACTACTTTATTTTTCAAAGATAGTGACTTCTATAATTTTTCTTTAAGATTTTATTTATTTATTTGACAGAGAGATCACAAGTAGACAGAGAGGCAGGCAGAGAGAGAGAGAGAGAGAGGGAAGCAGGCTCCCTGCTGAGCAGAGAGCCCCATGCGGGACTCGATCCCAGGACCCTGAGATCATAACCGGAGCCGAAGGCAGCGGCTTAACCCGCTGAGCCACCCAGGTGCCCCAAAGATAGTGACTTCTAAGTTTGTATCTCCCACCTAGACCTTTCCAATTTAGTGACTATATATGCATATGTATACATACATAAATTTATGTACATATATACACATGTAACATACACATATGTAAACTGTATGTATATAGGTGTATATATAAAAATTTATATATAAATATATATGAATATCTCTATATATACATTTGCTAGGAGAATGACTTGCATATTAGCTGTATTTGAGCTTTTAGCCTGATAAATTTCATTTGGTAAAACAGAAAAACAAGCTAAACACATGTACTCTGATGATGATACAGAATGCATGACTGACTATACAGCAGTTTTATTCAAACTGTATAAAACATTACCACTTTATCTGTAGTAAAATTTAAACTAAAATAAACACAATCAAGAATAATGTGAATTACAATGTTAAAATAATAAAATTACCAACCTTTTTCTGTTTCTAAGAAATAATCTTTTGGGCATTAGTGAAATTTCTCAGAAAGAATGCATGTTGTCCTGGGATAACATGTCCCACTGATTGACTTTTTTTTTTTACACGAAAGCAGTGGATTTGTTTTTTAGGGCCCACATAACAACACTCCACAGACAAGGTGGCTTAAGCAACAGAAATTTATTTTCTCACAATTCTAGAGGCTATAAGTCCAAAAGCAAGGTGTCTGCAAGGTTGTTTCTACTCAGCCCTCTCTCCTTGGCTTGTATGCTGTGATCTTGTTTGCACATGGTCTTCTGTGTCCTAACCTCCCATTCTTGTAAGGACACCAGTCATGTGGGCTTAGAGTCCACCCTGACAAACCTATTTTAATTACCTCTTTAAAGGTCCTGTCTCCAAATAGGGTTGCATTCTGAGGTAGAGGAGGTTGAGTTTCAAAATATAAATTTAGGGTGGGGGGCACAATTGAGCCTATAACAGATACTATTGTTAGTTACAAGAAAAATGTATAACTTGGAAAAGGCCTTATGGTATTTTTCTTTTCTGAAATCATAATATCTTAATTAAAAGTTAGGTCCATCAAATTAATCCACTGAAAGTCTTTTCATTACAAAGATTAGAATTTCATTCCTTAAACAGAATTATCACTGTTCCCTGAAAAACTAAAAGCAGTAGAAAGGATTATACAGATTTCTTTATAATTTACAAGCCATTTTCGTATATCTGCTATTGAGTCATACAACTCCGGGAAATTCAGAAAATAGGGCGAGGTCTAAAACGTCTCTTATTCTTCATTCAGTGGTTACTTAACTATATTATGTGACACCTAAAAAAGAAAATAGCAGGTGAAAATTTATGTGCATGAGGATCTGGGAGACTCAAAAGATCACCTTAAGTTACAAGGGTTTGTCTTGAAGAATGACTTGGGCCTAAGTCCACAGTTGCACAAAGCTTTTTCAGGACCACAGAATGGTTACCCCTATGATATGGCAGCAGAAGCAAAGTGAAATTAAGAAAAGACATGCTTACTTGGTAAACTGGACTAAGCTATTTTCCTAACTAATCTGATACTACTTAGCATATAGTTTATAGCCAGACTTTAAGTTTCGACCAATGTTTAAAAGTTTAGATGACTTTTGGTGGTGAAGAGTGACTTTGGTGAACTAAAATTCTGTACTGTATTTTTAAGGTTGCAGTTTAAAGAGCAGAGCATACTGATAGGATCAGTGGCAAACACATGGTATTCTTCCTCTGGGGATGTCCCTAGAGCTCCATCACTCAGCTTGATCATATTAACTGAATCACTGTTCCACTCATTGAGCCAGTGTGTTCACCGCCTAAAAATTCACAACTCTGCCAACTGTGGCTACCACTACTATGGTGTGTTTTTTCCTGTTGACTAATATTGTGCTTTTTTTTAAAGTAAAATTATAGAACATTATCATTGAATTTTCCCTATGTAAACTCCAGAAAATTCTTCACGCTAGTTTGTTTGTTTCATGTTGAAATCCCTAAAGTATTTTACCTTGGGGATAAACTCAGAATGTGGCAAGAGCAATGAGCAGAAACATCTTTTAGAAGTTAATCTAAATTTATACTACATGAAGTGGGGACAAAACTTCTGGTTAAATATGCTTCTATTTTCTCATTCTCCTGAAGATCCAATAAAGTAAGCAAAGGAATAAAAAGAACAAAAAAGAGTAACAAAAAAAAAAATGAAGGGAGATAAAGATGATGAGAGATTTCAACAGAATTCTCTGGGAGACGGAAAGCAGCTGGAGAGTGGTGTTCAGTAAAGGAAGCTATTAACATGGGTGCCTACATAGGAAGTTACCTGTAAAAGCATGCTTTTTGTCTTTTTCTTCCTTCTTTCTTTTTAGTCTAATTTTCTCTACAGAAACCTAGAGAGGTTTAGGACACTGAGGCACAATGTACCAGGGAAGGTAGTAATGAGCTCAATGCTAAAAACATGGAAAATGGTTGAAAATAACAGATCCTCAGATTTCGTCTACTCCTCCATACTCCTAAGCTAAGTAACTCCTTCCGTATTTTCTCACTGCTTCTACCCTGGAGGATACAAATGTTTTAGCTTTTTTTTAAGATTTTTTTTATTTATTTGACAGACAGAGATCACAAGTAAGCAGAGAGGCAGGCAGAGAGAGAGGAGGAAGCAGGCCCCATGCAGAGCAAAGAGCTCGATGCGGGGCCCCATCCCAGGACCCTGGGAACATGACCTGAGCCGAAGGCAGAGGCTTTAACCCACTGAGCCACCCAGGCGCCCCTGTTTTAGCTTTTTGATAAATTACTATAACCAAGAAACTCTGGACCAGGGACACTAATCAGTGTGAGGGATGGGATAGGAAATGGGCCTGAAGTCAAAAGAATTAAGTCCAAATTTTTGTACTGATTGGTAGGACCCTGGCCTCCTTCTCTACCCTGCTCCTGGAATACAGATGTTGAGCCATATGCCCATGCAGGTGGGAGAATAAGAGAATACTTCTCTGGAGAACTAAATGATCCCAAAGAAAAGACCTAATTAAACTGACACTGACAGATCCAAATTTAAAAAAAAAAAAAAAAGGCACCCTATTCATCACAAACACACAGTGCTTCCATAGAGTATTCTAGTGTCTTATACTTATATATAAAACAGACAGCTAAGTATCACAAGACATTTGTGTAAAGCCTTCTACATGAAAGTCAGACATTAGAAAAGGTAAAGAGAAAATAAAATACCTATAGGAAATAGAGACACTGAAAGGAGCAGAGCATACTTTAAGGAATATTCTCAGAGAGATAACAGATGATTACTGAGAGCTAAAATAAGAATGACATGTTATTAAAAAAAGAACAGAGAACAAGGAAGACTGAAAATGAAAAATAAGATAGCCAAAAACACCAGCTTAATAGAAGATTTGGAAGTTAATATTGAAGACATTTCCCAAATAGCAGAACAGAAAGATCAAGGAGATGGGAAACAAGAAATGAAAAGCAATGAACTTAGAGAATCCAACAAAAGATCCAACTTTCAAACAAGAAAATGAAGGAAATGAAATCATCTGAAGAATTACACAAGAAAATTCCCCAGAACTGAAATGTGTAGAGAACACATTGTCCAGATTGTCCAGAAATAAAATAGAGGAATAAGAATTTTATAATTGAGACCTCATAAAACACTACTGAAAAAATTACAGTAAATTTAGACAAATGAATAATAAAAACTGGCAAATGAAAACTTTAAGTAGTTACTAATTTCAGGGAAAAAAATGAAAAGTTGTAGAGAAGGAAAGAAGAATTGCTCTATCCTACTTGACCTACGATGGCAAATGTATTTGGGTGTTTGATAACGTAAACCCTATATAAAAAGGATGGGAAAAGCAGGAAAAAAGCATTGGCAGAAATAACACACTATACTGAGAGCAGTAAACTATATTATTTGGAAATTCAGAAGTAGCAGGGGAAATGTATATTTAGAAGAATTCAGTGTTTGGTTTGGGAGATGAAGATTGGCATTATTATAATTCTCTTAGTGAAATTTGCCTTAAAAACTGTGTACAAGTATTTGATGAAAATAAAAATCTAATTAATATAAACAGGAAAATATAAGATTATAACAAAGGGTAAATGAGACTGGAAAACAGTCAAGACTTATATATTTCATTTATATGTATATTTTAAATATTATAAAAGAACTTTTAAATGTAGACTCCATTTATAATAGTTTTGTTAGTATGATCAAATAATATTTTTCTTATTTTCACATGTTATGCCTTTATATATGAAATTTATGCCTTTGTTTGGCATCTTTACACTTATATACGTATTAACCTTCTAACAACAAAAACAAAAGATCCAAACTGTCATATACATTCTAAGTTAACTACAGTAACTCTTTAAGAGTATATCTCTGCAAAACTTTGTTTTCAAGTTAAACTAGGCTTACTTCCTATCTTAGTTATTTGTTGTCAGAAATAAAGACTCAACCTAGCTAAGAAATGGGAAATTCATTTAAAGGATAAAATACTATTTTAAAAATTCAGGGAAAGGTTTTTTGAGAGATTGGAACAGGGAAACAAAATGCCATCAAGATCCAAGGCAGTTGATTTCATTCTCACTATTCTCTTCCTCCAGGGCCACAGGGACTCTCCTTTCTTCATCTTTTTATGTGCCTGAATCAATATTTTCTTTCTCTATGGAGATTTCTGGGGTTCACATGCAGGCCCAAACATGGTCACTCCAGGGTCAGTCCTCTCCCTAAATGGTCCAAGACTGTCAAGTAGAATTTCTTAAATTTCATTTCCAAAAGCTAGGAAGATGAATTCGATAGGCTCAGCTTGAGTCAAGTACCCACCCGCAACTGATCCAATCAGCTCTGGGCTGTGTTTGGGGGAGCTGTCATTTGATCTGACACTCACTGGCAAGGATTTCGGGAGAAGAAACTGACAAACAAGCAAACTGACTAACACACTTGCTTTACCTTTCCAGCTAACTTGATAAGGATCCACAAGGTCTCTTTTCATCCTTACCCTAGATACTTAGATAGATCTACAAAAGTATCTACAAAATAGATACTTAAAGAGTGACTGACAGGTATCCCAAATGAAGTGGTGAAATGTGAAAAGTATAAAGGAGAATTGTATAAGGAAATTCATATGGAGGGGCGCCTGGGTGGCTCAGTGGGTTAAAGCCTCTGCCTTCAGCTCAGGTCAGGTCTCAGGGTCCTGAGATCGAGCCCCACATTGGGCTCTCTGCTCAGCAGGGAGCCTGCTTCCCTCTCTCTCTCTCTGCCTGCCTCTCTGTCTACTTGTGATCTCTGTCAAATAAATAAATAAAACCTTAAAAAAAAAAAGAATTGGTCTTTCTGTTCTTGAACTTTTTTCACATGCATGAATTAAAATTCAAAATCAGGGAGTTATAGGAAACTTAGTCTTATTTTTCATCCCGGAGACACTGCCACAATTGACCAGCATTTTCAGGCCAATATGGTTCCCTGGTAATGGGAGTTGTTATTTGAAGATTTTCACTATGGCTGTTAATGGTATGAGAGTAAACCCTGTGTCACAGGTAAAGTTTTCCAGAAGTTATTGTTTATGCTACTGTTGCTTTCCTTTTAATTACAGCATTAAAAATTACACTTATATTTTCAATCATGTGAAACCACTTCTTTCATCCCCATCTATTTTATATTCTATGTAGAGAAGTATTAAGGAATGGGGTTGGGATGAGTGATGGGCTGGAAGAACTACATTAGAGTCTAACACACAAGGTGTGTGAACTGTTGTTATGTTAACCCCCATTAAAATATCGCATATGTTCCTTTCTTGATAACTGCTTTCATTACCTTTTAAAACTGAGAAAAATAAAATTATGTTAAATGACACTAATAGCTTGGCTTTTTTCCTATGGACATGAAGGAGAAATTTCTGAGAAGAGACAGAAGAAAATATTTCTTGTTAGCAGGGTTTATCAGTAGTGTTTTTTATGGGTTAAAGAGGTTTGGTTTTAGGTTATGTGTGGGAAGAGATGTGAAAATAGGTGTGATTATAATCTCATTGCATTCCACATCTTCATAGGTTAGTTTAGAGTATGTAGTTGCTTATTTTGTAATAATTTGGGCTTCCTGGATATCTGGCTGAAAATTCAAAACAACTACCTGCCGATTTTATAAATTTAAAGTAGATGGATTTGTAATGTGGATAAAAATGCAACAAATAGAAATTTTGCTTCTTCCAAGCAAAAAAGAAACTTTGCTTCTTCCAAGATATTATCTTCAAATCTACATCAGGGTTCTATTTAACTATCACCAAGGAAATATTACACAGTTTACTAGATCATCCTGTACTAAAGCTGAATGATGAATGGAAAAGAAAACAGAACTAGTCCATGAAATGATGACTTCATTACAGTGATTATTTTTAACCACTTTAAGTTTATTTTTATTCATGTGTTAGGTATCGTGCTATGCTTTCACAGCCATTTTCACATTTAATCTTCTTAATAACCCTCTGAGGAAGGTTTTATTATCTTTTATCAAATGAGAGAGTCAAGAACTTATGCCAGGTTATGTTATGAATAACTGGTAAAGTTAGAAATCAAGTCAAAATTTTAGGATTCCAAGGACTATCAGTGTTTTAATAAATTAACTGCAATTGAAAAAAAAATTTAATTGAGTTTCTCTTTTGGCAGTAACTGTGAGAAATGGCATATCTGTATATCTGTGTCATGTATTTATTGAAATCACTATTTGTGTGCCTACAGTTTCATTTGAGTGTCTATCCCTTAGTGACAATTTCTTCAGAAACAATGGTCTCCTCAAAGCTTCATCCATTGCTAATTCAAAGACATATTTCAGCTCAGCTATCTGAGTCTTTCAATAGAAAGTTTTTATACTTTGACTAATATGTACCTTTTATTCCCTCAAATTAAAAAAAAATTATCTCTTCTAACTAAAAAAATGTCTATTTAAGTTAACTTATATAACTGCTCTAAATTGACTATAATCTGAAATGTGGAGAACTCTCAGAACCAGACGAGTGTACTCTGGTTGAACTTTGGTTTTTCACTTAATTGTGCTTAGCATGCAGCTCAGTTTGATAATCTTGTTTGTGTTGACACTAAAGTATCTTCTTAGTGATACTATGCTGCCAATTATAACTGTTTTTGTAAGTAATAAACCAAACTTAGCTCCTGATAGTTTAAAAATATTTAACTCTTATCATGAATACTTCTCAAAAATGATATTATTAACATCTTTTTGCTTTTCATTTCCTAGCATTTTTAGAATGGGAAAACTTTTATTCAAGATTAATGGTTAAAGGTGTTATTAGCTATTCATAAATTAAATAAAAACCTGAAAGATCAGCTTACATTTTAAAAAATATACAAAGTGTAACCTCTTATACCCTACACTCATACTGAGTCAGGCTAGATTAATGATAATAATCAACAATACCATTTCTGGCTACCCAGTTGTTCCTTAAATTAATACAGTAGGTGTTATCATAATTGGGACAACCAATACATTTAAAATTGATTACTTTCCACAAGTCAGATTGTAGATGTTGCATACCTCAAACCAGAGTTAAATGTATTACTCTTTTATTTTCAAAGAATTCTGATGAGGCAAAAAAGACAATGTAAAAAAAGCATAATTCATCTTGAGAGTTTACAAGGTACAGAGATCTATAATTCATAAGATTTCTAATTTTTATTCCTGCATGTGGGTATTATTGATCTGTTTTATTGAGAAGCTGGACTTTAGGTATGAAACTTACTTGTGAAATTGTTTTATAGTAGAAAATAACACGTTTTTACTTTCAGTATTCTATTCTGTGTACTTTTGTAAGAAAAAATGTATTAAAACCAGAATATTAAGTCCTCTTTTCTTTTTTTGCCTCAGGTCAGCAAGGAAATTATGATACAAAGCAAAATAAAAATAAGAAGAAAGCAGATTTGTGAAACCATAAGTCAGATTCAGAAATCTCTCCTTCCTTGAAGCATTAGAACAGACACAGCATGAAGGCGGAATCTTTAAGGGAGTCTCCTCTGTCATCAAGGGTCTAGATTACATCATCACTGATTTCATCTTTTCCATCTCTGAATTTTAATGTCTCTGTTTTCCCAAAGGCTGCTGTAATTTATCCCGTGGGTTCTCAAAATAAGTGACATTTAAAATAGAAACATGGCTTCTGTGTTTTCATTATTGTCTTTGCCTTTTGTTGATGCCACACTTATTTGCAGAGATAAGTACCTTCTGTTCTAGTCCTAACGAAAATGCTCTTTTCATATCCATGGTTTTGTCAAGAATTTTTGCAACTTGTAAAACAAAACACTAATAATACATTTGTGTTGCTTTAGTGTAAAACTTAATTGAAATGAATTTTGTTGAATTTATGAGACAAGAGCTATATTCAACATAAATTTGCCAGAAACGTTTTGTGTCATGCAATACTTCAACTATAATTTTATTTTTCTTCTTAGATCAGACTGGAGCAACATTTCCCCAAGCACATTTTAAAGACAAACAAAATTACAGTAGTTTTTACATTCTAATATGTTCACTCATTCAGGGCTTTACTGGGAAAGAGTAAAAAATTTTGAAGAGGATATTAAGTCCCAGCTGTGAATCACATGCCAAGATTTTCAGTGACTTTTTTTTTTTCCTTTAAAGACACAGATAATAAGAATAAGAAACCAAGTGTTAGCTATTTGGGAGTATTTCTTTAAAAAAAATCTAGGATTTCCCTTTTTGAAAATAGGTGCATTACCATTTCAAATTATCTGAGAGGAGGAAAGGATTTAAGAAGTTGTTAGCAGTTCTCAAATGTGTCTGCCATGTGGTGCCAATTCAGGTAGAAGCTGTCACTGGTCTCTGGTAAAGAAGTTAAATTTACTCCTTTTTAGGGACTGTTCTTATTGAATCCTGTAACTCCTTTGGTGTTAACATAGCAATTTTAAGATGAAATTATATGAAGCTAAATTATAGTTATACTTTTAATGTCCTCACTTAGCAAAATAAAAAGTTGGCAACTTATATTGACTCCTTTACCTTTTTCCTTTTTCCTGGAGGTTTTACTAGGTCATAAAGCCCCAATTCAGTGAGCATTGATCTAATGGAGCTTCTGCCTTTCCAAAAATAATTATTGAGTCTCTGAGGACAGATCATGAACATGACACACAGATGTTGAATGGAGCTTGGAGTCTAGTGATAGACACAAATGATGATATGTAATGATTATAACACAGTGGGAAAAGTGCTTTTAGAGAGAGGGAATACTGGAGCATATGACTAGGGCACCTAACACCAACTGCGGGAAGTCAGGCAAAGATCTCTCTAGCAAAGAAATATAAAATATGAAGTATACGATATTGGCTTTGTGAGGAAAGTACCTTTTTCAAGGTATCTAGGTACCCGGAAAAGCAAGCCAAAGAGTTACTTTATGATCATAGGATCATAGCAAAGAGTTATTAATTAGAGCCTGTTTATCTTTGATGAAATAATCACGTCCCAGCCAATATAATAGCTCTTAGTGGGCAGACACTTATTTCTCTAGAGATGGGGCAGTGGGATAACATTTTTAAGTTAAGAAGTGATATTCTCTTTCTCTGCCTGTCTCTCTGAGAGTGAAACTTGCCTCCCCCTCCTCCAGACCCTGAATTACTGTCTCAGGAGAGAGTGTGAGGGGAGAAAACTGGGAAGTCAGGAACCTCATCCCTCTGGCTTTGGTTTTCAAAACTCATCAGAGAGGATATACATAGCTGCCTCTGGAAAAATCCCAAGACAATGCTTGGGGGATTAAGCACTGAAGTGCATGGGTACTTCTCTTGAGACCGAAATATTTCTTTCATGGGGCTGGGGAACGGAGGCGGGAGTGGTAAGAAGATGAGCCTCAAGAGGAGCTATAAAATTCAAGTTTAGAGGCTCCCAGGGAGAGAAGCCTTATTGTCTAGTCAGGGTGTCACAGAGGTGAGAGCACAAATCAAAGATTGGAAGGTATGCTGAAGGAGGGAACCTCAAATTCCCATGTGATCCAAAAATAGTTGGGAGAGCCACAGGACCTGGAGGCATTTGTGGAGAGAGAGAAGGGCTGTAGTGCTAACTGGAAGACCAGGTGGGCTTCCTAACGCCTTGAGACCACATAAGCATGACTGATACAAAACTGATCTGACTGTACTGGGTGATAAGTTATCAAAGTACTTTGCATTCACTGATAAATAGCCATTTACCCAGAATCACCTACCCTCCCCAAACTAAAGAATAATGCTTGGGATAGCAGAGGAGGCTCCAGGATGCTGCATAAGCAATAAGCCAGTGTCTGCATCATTTCTGATTGGTGTATTAGTTATCTATTATTGTATAACACTTCATTCCAAAAACTGGCAGCTTAACACAATGATAAACATTTGTTATCTCACACAGTTTCTGTGGGGCAGGAATTTAGCAACAGCTTAGCTGAGCTGTTCTGGCTAAACATATATCATGGGTCTGAAGTCACATTGTCAGCTGGGTCTCAAGTCTTGACTGGGGATGGAGGACCAATCTAAGATGTGTCACTCACATGGCTTGCAAGTTGCAGGAGACCTCAGTTCCTCGCTACATGGCTCTCTGTAAAACTGAATGACTGTCTACCTGACATGGGAGCTTTCTTCCTCAGAATGAGTGATCTAAGAGAGAGCAAGGCAGAAGACACATTATCTTTCATGACAGCCTCAAAAGTTGCACTTCATCATTTCTGAAGTATCTTATTGATAACACAGGTCACCCCATTCAATGTGGGAGAGACTATAGAGGGTGTGCTAGCTAGAAGGTTCTAAATATCACTTTCACACAAGTCAGAGTAGCCTTGAAAAAGCAGAAGGCAGCAAGGTGAGGGCAAATTCCAACCTGAGATTAAACTGTCTTACTCTAAGATAACTCGATTAGAAATTGAGTTCTCTAAAAATGCAAATTTTGTTCTTGCACTCCTGCATTTATGCATTGAGATTCATAGCTTCTATGTCCTATGTAACTAGCTGTTCCCTGAAAATAACTGCTTAAGTTTTGTTCACCAATACTCTTATGTTGCTTTAATTCTTTCTTTAAAAGGTACAATCCTTCAATAACTTTGCTACTCATTGGAGTCTGGGAAGCACTCTGTCATCTCCCATTAGGTACTGCTTTCATTACATCATTCACTCTGGCAGCCCAGGATATGGAGCACCTGTAATATCCTTTCTAGAAGGGCATCTGTGTAGCACAGCAAATGCTAATTAGGACTGCCTTGGCATTCAGTAGGGAGAAGTACAGGTTGACAATGAAGGCCTTTGGATTTATGCACCATTCATACTTCAGACTTGTAATCATTTTTCTGTTTTTTGAGGAAAGTATTAACAAAATTTGGCCTTGCTTAAGTTTATTAACAAGCAATCACCAATGATAGTACGGCAGTTATCCAGTGAATTGTCAAGGGGCATTGTGAGCACAATATCTTTGGAATTTTCTAGTACTTCATGGAAATCTTGGGTTACAGAATTTTAGAAATGCCTTTTTCAGAGTTAACTGTTATTCTTGGAAAGATGTTTAAAAATTCTAAATTACTTCTATATACTTGAAATCTGACTGCAAAAGAAAGAAATATGAAATCCTAGGTAATTTATCAATGGTAATAGCATTAATTCCCTTCCCAAGAAAAGAATAATTCCTGATTAGTGTCTCATAAAAAAATAAGCAAATTTTTAAGTCTCTATGGGTTATCTATAATCTACCATGTCTTTTCTTCAATGTAAAGCAACCACTGCTGAGCTATTAATCATATACTAGAAGAAGACATTCTGGGAAGCTGAAATAAAATTTCCATATGCCTAAAAGCTATGTGAAATAGCTCCACAGTCTAGCTAGTACTTCAGGAGACCTACTTCTCAACAAAAATGGAAGATTACACCCAGAATGGAATAATAATAACAGTGCTACTGTGGCAGCTAGGGAGGTGCATCGTTAGAGTCTCCCTTCAAGAACGAACTTACTATTCAACTGCAAGGAGTAAAAGGTGGCTGACAGCTTCCAGCTCTTAAAGGCTTCAAAATTCATCTCAGCTTCTGAGCTGGGGCCACGCTCTTCCAGGAAGCCCCCACACAATGACTGAACATGTGGGGATTCTAGCGCCTGGCCATTTCTACCCAGTGTAGGACTCCTCTAAAAGGTAATCTTTGCTCAAGAGCTTTTCTCATTGACTTGGCTAATACTTTCTCAAATCTAAATCATAGCATGAGGCACTTTCTGTCCAATCCCGCTTCATACTCTCTTTTCTTTCAAAGGCATCAAATATACATATGGTCTGAAAACTTTCCCCATTCAAGCTTTCCCTTCCCAGGGTACCAAAATGACAAAGCTATTTTTTAAATAAGATCCTATTCTGTGAAGGAGTATATCATAGTGTGTTTGGGGAAGTTATTCAACCTCTCTGAACTGTTCCTTCATCTGTAAAGTGGGGTTGTTGTTTGAAGTAATCTACAAAGTGCAATTTGTGAAGTGCCAGGTACACAGTAAGTACTCAATAACTGGTATTTAATACTGAGTACTATTATACCATATGACAGACTCTATGTGAGAAATTCCGTGTTTATTACCTGTAATCCTTGTTATAACCAGCAAGTATTAATATGCTCATTTGACATATAAGGAAACTAGGATTCAATGAAGTTAAAATAACTTGCTCAAATTGCTTAATTACATAGTTAGATTGAGCAACCTCGGGTTAAAATGCAGCAAGTTCCTCAGAAGGGAGCAATGTACATGTATTTTGGCAAATACTCCATTGCTGTTACCTTGGAATGTAATGAAACTCCATGCCTTCTACAACATGGTATGTACAGTCTGTAATTAATACAAATGACTTTAGGGACTATTTCATAATTATTAAGTCTATACACTTAATTCCACTACATATATGACACTACAATCTGTCCATGGGCATCTAAGACTAAGCATTTGTCTAAAAGCTTAGAAGAGCAACATACAATGTCATTGTCACTCTCTGATAAGTACCAGTCAGTTATTCTCATAGAATGGCTCTCAATCTGGGTTTGTCTGATGTTTCTCAAGATTAGATTGAGGTTATTTTTAATATTCCATAATCTTGCTATTGCTAGAAAAAATGCATCAATTGAAATCATTCCCCCCTGACTGTATTGGTTCCCATCCCACCCTCAGAAATGCTCAAGCTCATTATTAAAAGATGCAAAAGAATCTGCAATAGCAGAAGGAAGTTAAAATACTATATTGCTCAGAAAACTTCTAGTGAGGTGGCAGTAATCTGAATGTGTGGCAGCTTTGGAAGCACACTTCTATTGTTCCTTAACTCGCAGTTTTAAGATAAAGAACCATCATGAGACCTTACATCTGTCAGAATGCTTAAACCCAAAAAGACAAGAAATAACAAAAGTTGGCAAGGATGTGAAGAAAAAGGAACTCTTGTACACTGCTGGTGGGAATGTAAATTGGTATAGCCACTGTAGAAAACAGTATGGAGATTCCTCAAAAATATTATATAATTACCATATAATGCAGTAATTCCACTACTGGGTATTTACCCCCAAGACAGCGAAGCCACTAATTAAAAAATATAGATGCAGCCTTATGTTTGCTGCAGCATTATTTACAATAGCCAAAGTATGGAAGCAACCCAAGTGTCCATCCATAGACAAATGGATAAAGAAGATGTGGTGTATATGTATAATGGAATATTACTAAGCCACAAAAAATGAGATCTTGCCATTCACAACAACACAGATGGACCTAGAGGGTACAATGCTAAGTAAAATAAGACAGAAAAACAAATGCCACGTGACTCACTCGTATGTGGAGTCCAGGAAACAAAGGAAAAACGAAACAAACAAAAAGACAGACTCTTAAATATAGAGAATAAACAAATGGGTGACTACCAAAGAGGAGGTGGGTAGGGGGATGGTTGAAATAGATAAAGGGAATTAAGAATACACGCTTATAATGAGCACTGAATAATGTACAGAACTGCTGAATCATTGCATTGTACAACTGAAACTAATACAACAATATGTTCATTATATTTTATTTAAAAAAATAATTTTAGAGCTGCCTGGGTGACTCAGTTGGTTAAGTGTCTGCCTTTGGCTCAGGTCATGATCTCAGGGTCCCGGGATTGAGCCCTGCATTGGCTCTCTGCTCAGTGGGGAGTCTGCTTCTCCCTCTGCCCATATCCTGCTCATCCCTCTCTCCCAAATAAATTACATCATAAAGAAAAAGAATTTTAACTACAATTAAAAAAATTATGTTACATACGTTAAAAAAAATTTTGAGATTGTGGTCTTTCTGTGGGTGTGAGATAGAGATGGATGAGGTTGGTAAATGGATTTAGGGGGTAGGCAGTTTTCTTTGTGGAATTCTGCTGGGAAACCCGTCTTTTCCCAAATAAACCAATGGGTTGACTAAGTAAGCCTTCCTATGCTCAAAAAAGCATGATTTATGACCTGAAAGATAAGATGGACACTTTGTGTCCAGTGTTGCTATTGGCATTTAAGTGAATTCTAGCCAAGAGTAGTCAGCACGATCGTAGAAAGAAAAAGACGGCCAGTAAAGGAACTTGTGGCCTGATGGGAAGGGGAAGATATATCAGAACTGCAGGTCTGAATGAACAACTTAAGCCACCTATGGCTAGAGTGATGCTAACAAAGCACAGAAGAGAGACTGTAGAAAAATGAAAATTACATTTGTAACAGAATAACATGTACTTAGAAAAAATGTGTAAGTTAATATTCAGTATACATATTTTTAAAGATTCTATTCATTTTTTGAGAGAGTGAGAGAGAGAGAGTGCATGAGCAGGGTTGAGGGGAGGACAGAGGGAGAGGGAAAAACAGACTCCCTGCCAGGAAATTTTATGGAGCAGGGAGTCCTACTCAGGGCTGTATGTGGGGCTCCATCCCAGGCCCCAGAGATCACAGCCTGAGGTGAAGGCAGATGCTTAACTGACTGAGCCACCCAAGTGCCCCAATATTCAGTATATTTTTGTGTGAGCTTACCCATAATGCAATTTATTTATTGTGAATATTTTTTTTAAACATTTTTCAAGTAAAGAATTCAGTTATAGTTCCATTGCAGAAAATGGAGTCTATCTAGATAGGCTCCAGAAACGATCAGGTCACTATAAATAGCTCACAGAGACTCCTGGGTATTTGGTACACAAAAAGGATTATTTACAAAAATACATTTTTGCAAAAGGACTGCTACATATGCAAAGATGTATGGGTGTATGAGAACAGAATATGCACTTTGGGGAAATTAAATATCATTTGAAAAAGTGGACTTTTAAGTATGGTTATAAATCTTAAAAAGAAACAGCTCTAATTTATTGCTCATGTGGGAGAAATTCTGGGTGTACTCCTTCTGGATGTACTTTCCTTTTCACTGTTACAGCTATGGCACAGAGGGATAATTATCAGTTTGTGAATTCTACTGTGAAAGGACCAAAGTGATCTCACTGGATATGTTTCCCAGAGACTCTCCTTTGCTTTCTAAAACAATATAATTGGATGTGAAATGAACTGCTGGCACATTTTACAACATATGTTGAAAATGATGGTAAAGTTGGAAAAACCAGAAGTGCCTAAATGCTACAATTGTACCAGCAAAGGGGGTATAGGCTCCTGTGTTTGGAGGGTGGGACATATTAAATTACATAATCTTTTAGAAATGTAATAAAAAATGTTCAGGAAGGTTCTTAAAACAACTCTATGTTAATCTGGCTTTTGGTAAATAAAACTCTAAGGAAAACTTCCTTCCAAATGTGAATGTGTCACAGTGAAAATCTGTTGACATGGAATGAAGATGAAATAAGTAATATTTTCCCTTAAATACAAAGGTTCTGATTCACTAATTAGAAACAATAACATG
Organism: Taxidea taxus jeffersonii; assembly: GCA_003697995.1. Classification (NCBI taxonomy): domain Eukaryota; kingdom Metazoa; phylum Chordata; class Mammalia; order Carnivora; family Mustelidae; genus Taxidea; species Taxidea taxus. The sequence goes on along the minus strand of ML104556.1, from coordinate 99,167 downwards.
ACTTAAAAGCTATAGTAAATTTCATATGAGACTTGTAGTGAGACCAATTTACTCTCATAGATAATTGTCACAGTAAACAGAGGTTATAAACTGTGCTACATAAAGCAGAATATTTTAATTCAGTATGGTTAAGACAAAACAAAGCAAACAGCAGGTTCTAAATAATGATGGCGATGCTGGATATTGCAAAATCAATTCAAATGGTATTATGCTGTCTTGTTAAATGATGTCTATGTTATATATGTCATAAGGTTTATTACATATAAAAAGTTGCTTTAGTCTTTCATAATGTCTGAAGATATTAACTAAAGTAAGTAAACTTCATAAAAGAGAAGCACTCTACAGGGCTTCAAAGGCCAATATGGCTTGATAAATAAAGCTTATCCCACCTCAAAGATAATGTAGGCTCATTCAAAGTTATTCCTTTCTGACTCCGGTTTATTCTAATGTATCATCATTCAAAGTAGTCAAACACAAGCAAAAAAAATGAAAATCATAACATAGTGTCACATTAAAAAAAAGTATGTTATAGACCACATTCATATGTTTTTCTCATTGTTTTACTGAGTTCATTAAATGAGATAGTTATTTTCCATGACATCTAACATGGCACAATCTAATATTTGGCTGCTTAGATATTTCCTTGATATTTGTCACCAGTACTGGGCAGTGTTCAATCAGAGAAACTGGTTTAAATTTTTTTATTAACATATAATGTATTATTTGCCCCAGGGGTACAGGTCTGTGAATCGTCAGGCTTACACATTTCACAGCACTCCCCATGTCCCATACCCTCCCCAATGTGGATTAAATATTTTTAACACACATTAATGAAAACTTCTTTTTCAAAGTAGTGAGAGGATGAAAGATAAAATTTTGAAAATATTCTATAAAAAAAGATTATAGAAAGTATGATTGATATTTATGTTCTCAGGTTATGGTTTTATCTATAGAAGACATTTCTTTATTTACACTTATAATTACATTATAAAATGTTAAAGAAGAATAAAGAAGTTTTGTCAGTGACATACTAGTAGTTTTTTCCTGGCCTGAGGAGGGCAAGTTTTATTAGACAACTGCAATGTTATAATATGTAAACACAGTCACTTTCCCCACTTCAGAGATTACTATTGGCAAAAAAAAAATTTCCCTGAAATATATTTTTCTGTAAATATTTCATCTTTTATCTATGATTTAAACAGCTTATCTCCTGTGTATGTATTTCCCATCTTTGTTACCTACTAGTGGCAAGAACTGGAACAAACCATTTTACTTAAGGTCCTCAGACTGGGAAACATACACAAAGTCCATTAGTTTTCATAGTATGGGCATTACCCCGTTAATGGGTTGCAACTAGTGTTTTTATAAAAAAATGAAATTGAATCAATTTGAATAGAGAATATAGAGGATAAACACATGGTAAGGCTAGTTTTTTTTTCAGTTTTTTACATATGTATGCATACTGCGTGATGTAAAATATATTCCTTCATATGGATTGCAGGCAAAATAAAAAGTTTGAAAAATAAATTTTTAATGATTCATAAATACCTTCTAAGTCAAAAATGAAATCATTCTAGTTCCCAGCTCAGAAATTCTTAAAATGACCTCCTTTAACCTCCGGTCATATGGTTTACTGCCTGAGAGACACTAGCAGCTAGTTACAAGGATATGTGGTTGAAATGACTAGAGAATATTTACTCCCTTAATTAGTTATAACTGATAATATCCATTTTAAGTATTGAAAAGGCAACTTGTTGGGCTTCACCCCCTCAAAAAATTCAACAAAATGTTAGGCATAAACAATTTAGTACAAATATTAATTTGTTGATGTATGTCACAGATACACATGCGACATACTGTGTTAAGGGGCTGGGAGAGCTAAAATGAATTGATATGGTCCCAAACTTACTATGTTAACAATTTTTAGGAAAATATTAGCTATAAAAAGAGAATATCCTACCCACAATCAAGAAGTAGAGTTCAAATGTGCACTACTATGAAATATTATCCTAATAATCACTAACACAAGTTGTTATTTTTTGAATATCTAATTCTAATTCACTCATTCAAACATCTACTGTATGCAGGTTGTCTAGGTTGGATGTTCCAAGGTCAAAAGGACAATGTCCATACTCTTAAGGAATTTATATAACAATGAAAAATACAGAAAATAGTAAACAAAAAAAATCAAACTGTTAAGTGTCATAATGATGTAAAAGACATTAACTAGGAGCCATTTGTTATTGGATAGTCAAGAAATGCTTCCCTATAAGTAGATAGTAGTTTTAAATACAACTAAGCTATAAAAGACAAAAAGAAGACAGCCACTTAAAGATGGAAAGGAACATTTCAGGAAAAGGAGTAAAGGGCAAATGCCACTCAAGGCTGATAGGAGTTTGGAATGTTTGAGGAATAGGAAGTAGACCAGAATGGCTGGGATCTAGTGAAGAAAGAATGGTCGATGAGATAAGAGATGTAGGAGAGTCACACTGAGTAGAGCCCTGTTAACCGTGGTAAAGTGTTTAGAATATATTTTTATTGCTTGGGGGAGTCATGTGAAAGCCAGAGGCAAAGGACTTCTGTAGTCTGATTTTTATTTTTTTTAAGACAGTAGGACTGCTGTATAGAAAATAGATTTTACACAGCAAGAATGAAACTAACACGGTTAAGAGGCTATTACAGTCAAGTGAGAGATGGTTGTGGCTTAGACTAAAGTAGTAGCAGTGGAGATACAAATAGATTTGGGGAAAGTTTTGGAAGTGCAATACAGAATTTGCTGACAGACTGCATATAGGAGGTACGCAATCAACAATACTTCCTAGAATTTTAGTTTGTGCAACTAGGTGGATAGTTTCATCAATTGCAGTGGGGAAGGTCAAGTTGGGGGGAGGGGTGTGGTGGCAGAATCCAAAGTTCTGTTTGGGATATGTTAACTTAGAGATGCATATTAACTATCTAAGTGAATATGTCAAGAAAGCAGAACTGGGCCTCAGGGGAGAATTTGGGAGTCATCAGCATATAATTAGTATTTTTAGCCAAAGGACTGGGGCATCATGCACTATCTCTCTTAATCTTGATAACAACTCAGAGGAATTTTTCTTTTTGTAAGGATATAACTAGTTTCTTTTTATATATGAGCAACTCTGACACTCAGAGGTAGACATTCTGAAAGTCAACCAGCTACTAAATCCTGGAGCCTGGATTCAAATCCGTCGGATAGAGCTCTTGTTCATTCTACTATTTTACTAAAGCATTGGGATATGTGAATTTCTGAGTGAAGAGTTTTTAATTTTTTGAATGAAGAGATTCTACAAGGCCTGTTAAGTTTGGAGAGAAATGAAGCTCATTCAGAATCTACTCCAAGTTTCTAAGTTCAATAGTCTTTCCTATCCTTCTGTAACTTCTTGTGGCAGATGCTATTGACAGTTACTTTTTTTTTTCCTTTCTTTTTCTTTTTTTTTTTTTAGTTCTACTCCCTTGGTTTGTGCGATACGGACTCTCTTTTTTCCCTTCTCCTATTCTGATGGCCTCTTCTTCACTGTCCTTTAACTATATAGGGTGTGATGTAAGGATTTTTAACCTTTACATTTTTAACTTTACATATTCTCCCTTTACAATTTTATGTTTCCCTGGTTTTAAATACCAAATAAGTAGTAACTTAAATTTCTTTTCTTCTACTCCAGACATTTCTCCCTAGGTCTAGTAGATTTAAGTCTAATGGTTCCGGAAAGCAATTAGCTTGGTGGGAAAGGGTGCGAAAGGAGGCTCCCCCGTGAGGTTACAGACGAGGAGAGAAGTGCAGGGGCTGGGACGGCCTCATTTGTACATTTATTCAGTATTCCATTCATTCATTTACTTATAAGAAGTTACATATTGGCTGGTCTTACGGGTTTTCAAATCCACAGTGACAGACTCTAGATCTAGTGATCCAGATGGCAAGAATACATTCATGTGAACATTAAGAAGACCTCGGCCACAAAAACATAATGTGCAAAGGCAGAATCCCGCTTAGTCCTTCAAAGAGATTTTATAAAAAAAAGTTTTTGGAGTGTTTCAGTTTAGTCGAACATTCAAAAGAAAATGGAGAGAAACCCCATTAAGGAAGGAGGAAATTTGGGGGCAAGTAAAGGGTTGGAGCAGCACGTTACGTTGCCGCAGTGCACGAAGAAAACAAGGTGCTAATAAGGGAGTGGGAAGACAACGAATACGCCTGTATAGAAAAAGCAGAAAAACCGAGAGTGGCGCATATTTAAAAAAAAATAAAAAAGGAAACAGCATTTGCTAAAAAACCCCTGGTAAAACAGTCACCTCAAACCACGCCGGCTCCACCTTCCAGCGCTTAGCCGCCGCGTCCTGAGAGTCCGAGAACGTCGCTCGCCTCCCAGCTAGCCCCGCCCCTTTCCCCAACAGCCCCTTGGTAGAGCCCTGTGCACGTGCGCAGCCAGTCCCACCCCGCCTCCGCTTTCTGGACCAATGAGAGATGGTGTCGTAATTCGCCACCACCCGGTCGTAGGTCACGTGACGGTCTCTCCCCGCCCTCTCATTCCCAGCCTCCAGGTTCTGAGAAGATGGCGAAGGTCTCAGAGCTTTACGATGTCACTTGGGAAGGTAACTGCGGGCTGGGCGGGCGTGGAAAGACCAAAAGCCCTGGGAAGCGGTTCGGCAGTACCTGCTGCCCGTGGAGACGTGGATTCTCCGGTCTGTCTTAGGCGCTGGAGCTCTCTCTGGACGGGCCGCGCCGAAGTGGTGGCTAAGGTGGAGGTTGAGGCTGACCCCTTCTTTGGCCCGACCCCCGACTGGAGTCTGCGGTGTTCCTCACCGCCTGTGCCCATCCATGGACTGACTGACTTACGTACCTCTGCGCCAGTACGGTGGCCCAGGGCAGCTTCCATTGTAAGGCGGGAGGGTTGTCGCACATTTCTTGTGGCTGCTGGGCGGCGCGGAGGAAGCGGGATAGTTGCCTTCTGAAGCTTCTTTGCAGCCAGGAAATACAGGGCCTGTAAGGCCTTTTATTAAGTGTTATGTAAAGGTTACAACTCAGTGCAGTAAAGGTCTGTGAAAGATCCATAAACAAATCTGATTTTTCTATGTGCCACTTTATATTTACTTCTCTCTGCAAAACTGGGTCTCTGAATTCTCGTCTTCATTCGCTGCCCCATCCCCCCTCAAAACACACTTAAGATTCATAACACAACTTTCTTCTCATTTCCTGACAGTAATTCCTTTTCTGAAAGGGAAATCAACTGGTTATCTCGGGCATACGCTCAAGTGTGATGGACTTCTTTTTCCATCCTACTTTAATCTAAGGTGGACTGTGTTCTTTAAATCTGGAAGCAGCCAAACTTTGATCTAGTTCTATAAGAGAGACTTTTCTCTTCTTAAAAACTTCAGTGGGAAGCATGATTAAGAGAAGAGCCTTGAGTCTCTCTAAGGCATGAAAGTTGTATAATTGAAATTTCTATTCCCATCATTTAATAGTAGACTTTAATAGCTTATTTGTTTAGTGAATGCCTTCTTCAGATAAGCAGTGACATAATAACATGTGGACTGACCATGGTCAACATATATTGACCATTTAATGGTCAATGTATCTATCCAATATTACAAAATTGCAAACTGACCATGGTCAACATATATTGTATCTATCCAGTATTACAAAATTGCAAACATATGGGAAAAGGTAAAATTCCTTTATACTTGAACTGAATTCAATAATTTATTATTGGTTTTGTGGCCTCTAGCTCACTGTGAACAATATTTCTACCTGTATTTGGCGAATTCATTATATTAAAAGTATTAAGTGCCTAGAGCTAGATGTTGGGTATATTAAATTAAGTAATGCACAGTCCTTACTTTTAGGAGTTCACAGTCTATTGGAGAGGACACACCTGTAAAAATACATAGTTTTAAAAGACTTGTGTCAGGATATATGTTTAAGCCAGATGGTAGACATGTGGCTGTTACTTTTAATGCTTTTTAAAAAATGATTCAAATATTTCTTACCTTTTAAAAGTGTTACTTTGAAGGTATGTTCAGTATAGGTTTCTTAGATGATAGGAACGAGTAGGTATGTATCATATCTACCGGAAGACAAGGTGATTTAACTATGTAACTTGGACCTTACCCTGTGATTATTCTAAAGAAAAGTGGATTTAGAATAAGAAATACTAACTACTTCACAGGTATGACTGAACAAAAGAGAAAGCATGTTAAACTATTTTTAAACTATTAAATGCTTTATGAAAAAGATGGTCCAGCTCCTGCCCAGGCCCCACCTTTTTTTTTTTTTAAAGATTTTATTTATTTATTTGATAGAAGAGATCACAAGCAGGCAGAGAGGCAGGCAGAGAGAGAGGAGGAAGCAGGTTCCCTGCTGAGCAGAGAGCCTGATGCGGGACTCGATCCCAGGACCCTGAGATCATGACCTGAGCGGAAGGGCATGACCTGAGCCGAAGGCGGAGGCTTAACCCACTGAGCCACCCAGGCACTCCCCAAGGCCCCAGCTTTATCTTAACTCTTTCCTCCCTTACTCTGAACTGGATATGCTGGCTTTTGTTGAATTCCCTAAACGTGTTCTACCCCTCTTTGTCTTAGGGCTGGACAGATGCTATTTCTGCCACTAGGAGTGTTTTTCCTTTCTTGCCCTCTCTTGCTCCCATTATATATTTATCAGAATTTCCTTCCAAGGTCCCATACTTGAGAGAGCCTTCCTTGAACATCCTACCCTATCCCTCAGCTAAAATTTTGTAAAAAGAAAAAAAAAAGCAACAAAATGTACTCCTGGCCCTTTAACTCTGTGTCCTCATACTATTGAAGTACCTATCCAGTTTGTTAAGTTTTAAAATTTTCTCTCCTAGAATGAAGGGAGGGACCAGTTGTATCTGTTCTTGTGCTAGACATTTTGGAGTTGTTCATTTATTTTTTGTTGACTAAGTGAATTGTTAATGGCATTAATAATAAACATTAACAAATTGTCACAAAAAGATTATAAGCCATTTTTCTAGTATTGGAAAAATTTCTGTAGCATCTTAGGTAGATTTAGGCAGCTCACTTTATTAATAGGATGTAGTTTGATTATTTGTAAAATGAAGGTTTCAGACCTTTCCAGGATCAGAGATCTATTTTAGGGGACTTTTAAAAAGTGTTCTAGATTTTTCTTTCAGAGACTTTATAGTAACACATTTTTAGGATTTTAGAGGGTGGTGGAGGACTCTTAGAGATAGTGTTTTGTTTATACTTTTTTGGGAGGGTATGTCAGTTGGGCCTGTGTCCTTAATAATTCCATTGACTAGCTTCATGAATTAAGGTTGTGGAAATGATTTGTTCAATAAGTACTATAATTCTTGTGGTAGGAAAATTTATCACGTTTATAAAAGACCCATATAGTAAGTCTAACACCCTTTTAATCTTTTGGGCTCTATCAAAAAAGTAGAATATATGGTTTACTTACTCAGCCAGTTGAAAATTAATGATGTTTGTTAAAGAAGTTACTACTTAGGAGTTGGAGGTGGGAAGGCGAGTTGTAATAAAGGTATATAGCCAAATTTCTCAGAAATAGGATATTTGGCTAGGTTATGAATACGATGTCTAGCACAATGCCTGGCCTGTAATAGGTACCAAATGAATATTTGTTGGAAAAATAATTATAAAAATGCTTACTGTCTCTGCTTTCTCTTTATTAAGTCCTTCAAACATAATTTGTTTTCCATGCCCTCTCATTCCAGTAAGGTTTCTAGGGAGACCTAATGCCAGGTATAATGGATGTGGGTTTTTTTGGTTTTTTTTTAATACACCTACAGTATATTTGTTTTTGCAGATCACTCCATGAAACCTTCTTTCCTTGGTTTCATAATAACATTACGGGTCTTCTCTTATTTTTCAGACCTTTCCTTTGTGAGTTTTCTATATCCATTTGCTGCTTGATTTTTAGTGTCCCTAATGGTTCTTTTCTTAGCACTCTACTTAATGTATTATTGGTGGTTATTAAACCTGAGATCAATAGAATTCTGACTGATGGAGCGACAAGTTTTGTGTGGTCTTTGAATTCTCTGAAAATGTATGTAAAATTGAGTGTACATAAACATGTACATATTTCTGGGAAAAGAGGGTTCAAAGGTTTCATCAAATTCAGTCTAAAATTCAAAGGTTAAATGTCTTCTGTGGGTGATCTCATTCACACTTAGCTTTATCTATTAGGCTATATACTAAATAACATGTTAATTAAATACATATCTGGAGTACTTTGCAGCAGGCACTGTTTTAGTTCTTGAGGATACAGTGCTAAACAAAACAGTGCAGGATCTCAAGTCTCATGGAACATACCCTGAGATTTCACTTCTAAGCTAAAGATTCATACTTAACGGATATGTATATGTTTTGTGAAGGTAATTTTTTTAAGGTAAGAGATAAGTTGGCACCTTGAATGCTAGCCTAATTTGGGTTCAGCATATGGGCAAAGGATGCAATGTAATGGATAAGATCTGTGAAATACTAAGTAATTTATATTCCCAAGGCACTAATTCCTCTTCTAAAATAATCTGTGAGGTTGGGGCACCTGGGTGGCCCAGTTGATTAAGCGTCTCACTTCTGGTTTTGGCTCAGGTTGTGATCTCAGGGCCCTGCAATCAAGTCTTGGGTCACCCTCTGTGCTCAGTGCAGAGTCCATTTGAGTTTCTCTCTCTGTCTCCCTCTTCCTCTCCCCTCTAAGATGCACTCTCTCTCTCTCTCTCTCAAACGAATAAATAAATCTTTAAAAGAAAATAATCTGCCAGGTTGAAAGTGAATGTGGATTTAAGACTAAGTGAACCATGGTATAGGGGCTAGAGTTTTGAGAACCCATGCTGTGGATCTAAAGATAACATATGTTGTGATATGATGAGGGGTGTGTATTTGTTTTTTTGTCCCCAGTTCCTGTCACAGAGCTCCAAAACACTTGAAATTTCCTGAATGATAGAGTTGATAGGAACAGCGTTTGTTATATGTAGTCTTTTTTCTCGGTTTCTAACACAAGAGCCTCTAAGACCTTTGGAGTTTCTAGAATAAGGGTATATTTTTGTCTGCTAATCAGACTATTGGTAGCTGGTTGCTTCAGGTTGGGGGCATCATCCAAAAGACCAAAGCAAGACTGGAACTTTAGTCTTATCCCTTGACTTCCTGGGCGGGGAGATCATCTGGAAATCAGTCATGCCAGTGGAATGAAACCCACATAAAGCCCCTTAAGCTATGGTGTTTGGAGAGCTACCTTAAGCACATCAAGGTACTGGGATGGAGCACTTGCTTAGAGAGCATAAATTTCCTCTGCTTCCTTCCCTCCCACCCCCTTCACTTTGCCCTATGTATGTCTTCCATTTGGCTGTCCTGAGTTGTATTTTTTATAATAAACCTATGATAATAAGTGAAGCACTTATCTGAGTTCCTTGAGGCATTTTTGGAAATCTAAGGAGGAGGTTGTGAGAACCCCAGACTTTTTTTTTTTTTTTTTTTTTTTAAGATTTTATGTATTTATTTGAGGGAGAGAGAAATCACAGAGGGAAAGGGGGAAGCAGACTTGCAGCTGAGCAGAGAGCCTGATGCAGGGCTTGATCAGGACCCTGAGATCATGATCTGAGCCAAAGGCAGATGCTTAAGGAACTCAGCCACCCAGGCTCCTTGAACCCCAGATTTTATAGCCAATTGGTCAGAAATGTTGGTGGCCCTTTTGATTGCTATCTAAAATAGGGGCAGTTTTGTGGGAGTGAGCCTGTAACCTGTGGGGTATGAATGACTTATTTTTATTTATTTATTTTTATCTGTTCATTTCCTCTTCAGCCTTGTAAGAATCAGTTCAAGGTTATTTCCTGTGTGGAGTGAAAGTCAAGCTGATTTCTAGTTTTCAGTAGAAGGAATTAACTGTTAATTTGATTTTGTAAGACCATTTAGGATGTATTTTTGGTGGTTTTTGTTTTTTTGTTTGTTTTTTAGACCTTGAATTATAGGGACTCAAATAATGCCTACGAAAGTAATGAAAATCCTTTGTGCTTCTTTTATACTTAGTCTCTAGAGGCTTAGCATATTGTTTACTTAACTCCTGTTCAACAACAATGTAACTGTTTAAATCTGTTCTATATCTGTGTCTGTAGAAGGAAGAAATTGGTACTTCAGACAAGTAAATATGTTAGATTTTCGGAGGTAGGAGTAAGAAAGTGGTTGATTGGCGAATTGGACAGTTCATTCTATTGTAACTATATGAAAAAGATCTTTTGTTTACTGGATTAGGTACTCTTTTTCCTCATTATTATTCCTGCTGTTGTCAATATGCTGTGCATTAAAACTCCTCAGTTTCCTGTTGCTTTATAATATACAGAATTGTTCTTTGACTCTTTTTTTGCTAGTGCTTTTTACCTTTACATTTTTCTTTCCATTTGTTATTATATATAGAATTGAAAGATTTCCTTTGTTCTGAATCTTTTGCTGTTTATTTTCTTGCATGGTTGTATATCTTTGTACATTATATCTACTTCTGTAATGTTATTAAGGAAGTTTTGGAATGACTTTCCTTTCAGTGCTGATAGCCTAGTATGATCCCCTGATTATGAAATTTTACATTTTGGAGTGAGTAGAAATTTCAGGAGTACTTTGGATTTTTGAGATTTTTGTGTATAATTGTGTGTGTGTGTGTGTGTGTGTGTGTGTGTGTGTGTGTTTCCCCTGGGAAAATTATCCCTAGCTTTTATCAAGTTCTGAGAGTTGTCTGTCACTTCAAAAAAGTTAAGATCCATAGTTGCTGAAAGGGTTAGAGGATCATTGTAGGGGGCTATTTATCACTTTTATATTTGTAACATTAGTTTTAATGTCTTTTTAATCTTTTAAAGGATCTGTTGCTCCTGTTAAATTGATTTTCTGCTCTATGAATTTTGACATACCATAGAGCTATATTAGTGTGACTTTATTTTCTCTACCTGATAAGTTGATTTCAACTTCAATATCAGTTTTTTGAGTTATCAAATATATATAATAACAGACTTTATTTTTTCAGAAATGAGAGATAAAATGAGAAAATGGAGAGAAGAAAACTCACGAAACAGTGAGCAAATTGTGGAAGTTGGAGAGGAATTAATTAATGAGTATGCTTCTAAGCTTGGAGATGATAGTAAGTTCTTTTATTCATGCTCTGCTCATGTTCTGGTTTGGTTTTTAGTGTCTTTTTTTTTAAAGATGTCTTTTTATTATGTTTTTCCTGCTGTTTATATCAATCTATGATTTGTCCCTTTTTTAAAAAAAACTTCTCAGGATGTCTAATGATGCATTATTTTGAGAAGGATTTCTAATTGCTGGTTGTAGTGAAGCAGTCAAATAAATATTTTTCTTTTAAAGTTCACAGCTATAGTCCTGGTCTGGTCAAAATGTATTTCATAAAGAATTTTTTTAGAAGAACAAAGGTATTAAATATTAGTAATTTTTTTAACCTTATAAGATATTAAAACATTTTACGTTACTGAAAGCATACAAAGATGCTTTCTTTTTTTTTTTTTAAGATTTTATTTATTTATTTGTTAGAGAGCGCAGGAGCGAGCACAGGCAGACAGAGTGGCAGGCAGAGGCAGAGGGAGAAGCAGGCTCCCCGCCGAGCAAGGAGCCCGATGTGGGACTCGATCCCAGGACACTGGGATCATGACCCGAGCCAAAGGCAGCCGCTTAACCAACTGAGCCACCCAGGCGTCCCCAAAGATGCTTTCTTAATTCTAGATATGCAATAAATCAATTTTCAGTTGCAAGTAATGTTCTCTAAGATATCAAAAACAAGAAGAATATCTAATTTCTGTTGGGAGGTTTTACATTAAATTCAGTTTTTTTTTTCTCTTTGTCTAGTTTGGATCATATATGAGCAAGTGATGATTGCAGCTCTAGACTATGGTCGAGATGACTTGGCATTGGTAGGTATTTAAACTAATTTTATCTTATTTTAAATTTGCTACATGAATTATAAGTAGCTAAGACTTAGTACATGGCTTGTATTTGAATGTTTTTATAGGTCGTTTTCATTGCTACTCTTTAAGAGTAGGGGAGACTAACCAGGTACCTTGGGAGAGGGAATGTTCTTAAATCTTTTTAATAATCTTGGGAAGTGAGAGTTTGAATTAGTTGGTGAAGGTTATCTAGTTAAGAGGCGAATTATGCTATTATAGTGTTTAAAATAAGAAGCAGATAGTTTAAAACAAGTTTATCTTTTGGGTTGTCGACAGAGAGAGTGTCACTGACTTATGATGATTTGACTTATTTTTCAACTTTATGATGGCGTGAAAGTTATACACATTCAAGTAGAAACTATACTTTGAATTTTGATTTATTCCCAGGCTAATGGTATAGGTGGTATGATACTTTCTCATGATGTTGGGTAGTGGCAGTGGGCTATACTTCCCAGTCAGCCATGCCATCACAAGGGTAAACAACTGATAAACTTATTACCATTCTATACCTATACAACCATTCTGTTTTTCACTTTCAGTACAGTATTTAGTAAATTACCCAAGATAGTTGATACTTTATTATAAAATAGGCTTTGTGTTAGATGATTTTGCCCAACTATAGGCTATAATAAGTGTTCTGATATGTGTAAGGCAAGCTAGGCTAAGCTATGCTGTTTGGTAGATTGGGTGTATTAAATGCATTTTCGACTTTAAATATTTTGAACTTACCATGGGTTTATTGGGATGTAACCCTGTCATAAGTGGAAGTTCTATACATAACATTAAATACTCTTTTGTAATGTTGTAAATGTATCTCTTAAATTATTAGAAAATCCTAAGATGTGTAGAACATGACTTAAAATATAATACTGCTTTTAAAAAAATGATAATAGCTATATTTTTTTGATAATAGCTATATTTTTGAACCCTTGTGAAAGACACTGTACTAAATGCTTTATATCATACTTTATTTAATCTTCACAGTTAATTCCTTGATTTATGCTTGATGCTGTCATACTCATTTCATAAATCAAGAAGTGGAGGTGTTCGTTTTCTTGTTCTATTGTTTTATAATCCTGAATTCCTAAGTACTACTTCATGCTACTTCCTTATTTAAACCAAAAAGAAAGTACATGCAAACAGAAAGTAGAAATAGCAGGAGAATATATGCATATCCGAATTAGCATTGTTTTTTCCCAAGGTAATTATGTTATGTTGGCTATATATCTAATTTCGGTGGAGTTGCTAGTAATAAAAGAAATTCTATAAAACCTTTTAGATTACTTTCAGAACCTATAAGATAGTTTGTTTGTTTATCTGTTCATTTATATAAGCTGGGAAGGGTAGAAGGAGAGGGAGAGAGAAAATCTCAAGCACGCTCTGTATTCAGTGTAGAGTCCAACCTGGGGCTTGATCCCGTGACCCCGAGATCATGACCTGAGCTGAAATCAAGAGTCAGATGCTTAACCAACTTTGCCTTGAAATAGTCTTTTCCATATTCACAGAGGTGGCAACTAACATCTTAAGGGGAATTTTGAGTTATTTTTTAAGTAACCAAATGCCATTTGATAAAGTAGGAGAATCAAATTATATAATACTGATAACCCAAGCAGATCAAATTAAATGGTAACTTTTTTTGTAACACAGATTTTTTTTTAAATGTTCAGAATTTCTACACAGCTTGATTGACCAAACAGTATGAGTTTCGTGTGAGGTCAAAGAAACGAGCAAACATCATCTTCAGTTTTGACTAACTTGAATATTTTTCTTACTGTGGCAGATTTCTAGCAACTTACTTGGAAGCTGTACTTCCAAGATCATGTTATAACTTTATTACTAATTAATAGTACCTTCACTTAGTGAAAGGTATTTTTTTTGGTCACTTGTGCTTTTGAGCACTAGAATGGACCATTTTTATAATCTTTAACATTTCTAGTGCTTCCAGGACTCTTAAAATCCTCATATGTTGCTAAGAACATAGTTGTTGCTCAAAATACTTGATTATTTATTTATTGAAGTTGATGGGTGAATTATAGATATCTCCCAAAGGAGATTGGCACTTTATAGATTTGGTGTCTGTGTATTATGACCCCAAATCATAGTATGTGTACTGACAAAATGACTGATTGATAAATGATTTCAAAGGGCATACAGTGTCCTAGTATTTGCGGGACTTGAGAGTACTGTCAAAGAGCTTAATTTTTACCAAGAGAATGCTTAGATAATAGAAACTAAAAGCCAGGAAGTTATAAACGTTTAAGTTGGGCCTGATACATTATGGAAGCAGTTGTGAAGGAGGAGTAATATGGCAATATCCGAAGTTATTAGTGTATCCCATGATCTGCTTATTTTCCAGTTGATATCATGATCAGTCTTGAGAACTAATTGTTGCTCCCACTGTGATTTCAGAGTTCTTCTTTTACCCTATTATTCATTACCAATTAATTTCACTTCATGTTAGAGTACGCTAATGAAATGATTTAAGAAGATACATTGAAGGTTATATAGACCATCCCTTGTAGCCCACTTAGTGTATATAATGTAATCACTACTCCTTAAGTCTTTTTTACCAATTATTTTTACAGTTTTGTCTTCAGGAGTTGAGAAGACAGTTCCCTGGCAGTCACAGAGTCAAGAGACTAACTGGCATGAGATTTGAAGCCATGGAAAGGTAACTGAATCCTAGGAACAGTATAATCCCATTTTAAAATGGCAAACATGGGGTCTAGATATAGGTCCTCCTACCCCCATGACAACATCATTAATTGTGCAAGACCTTTTGCTACTGAGCTTCAGAATAGTGTCAGAGTGCTTCTCAGCATAAATCTTGCCAGTTACTTCCAATAAATAGGATTTGACATTGGAGTACAATTCATTTACCATCTCTGGCCTAGTGAAATGGGATCATTTTTGGAGTAAGGGTTGGTTTTATATCCTCTTTCTTGGATTTATTAGTTGTTAGTCTGGCACACTGTTTAACTTATTTAAGCCTTTTAACCTTATTTCACTGCAAAATGAGAATATTAACCAACTTATCAGGGTTGTTTTGGGAATTAGTAATGACATATGTTGCTACCCTTTCAGGTATTAAGGTATAGAAGTTACTTTTTTAAATGAGATATAATTGACATTGTATTAGTTTCAGGTATATGGCATGATTTGATATCTCTGTATATTGTGAAATGATTATTACCATAGTAAGTTTAGTTGACATCCATCACCATATATTGTTACAATTTTTTTTTTTTTACGAGAACTTTTAAGATTTATTCTTTTAGCAACTTTCAGGTACACAACACAGTATTGTTAACTATAGTAACTATGCTGTACCCCAGGACTTACTTTATAACTGGAAATTTGTACCTTTTGAGCACTGTTCCCTGTTTTGCCCACCTCCATTGCCCACCTCTGGCAGCCACTAATCTGTTCTCTGTATCTATGAGTTTATGTTCTTTTCCACATATGAGTGAGATCTTGTAGTATTTGTCTTTCTCTATTATATTTAGCATATGCCCTCAAGGTCCATCCAAGTTGTCATAAATGACAGAATTTCTTTCTCTTTTATGGCTGAATAATATTCCATTATATCAGACTTCTTTATCCGCTTGTCTGTCAATGGGCACTTAGGTTGTTTCCATGTATTTGTTACTGCAAATAATGCTGCAGTGAACATGAGCTTGGAAATACCTTTTCAAGATAGTGATTTTGTTTCTTTTGGTTAAATACCCAGAAGTGGAATTGTTGGATCAAATGGTCGTTCTATTTTGAATTTTTTAAGGGACCTCCATAGTGTCTATGCCAATTTACACTCCCATCAGCAATGCACAAGGGTTTTCTTTTCTCTGCATCCTTGCCAACACTTATTACGTCTTGTCTTTTTGATAATAGCCATTCTATTATGTGTGAGGTAATAGCTCTTTGTGGTTTTTATTTTCGTTTCCCTGTTGATTACTGAATGTTTACACCTTTTCATGTACCTGTTTGCCCTCTGTATATCTTCTGTGGAAGGTCTGTTCAGTTCCTCTGCCTCTTTTTACTTAGATTTTTATTTATTTATTGCCATTGATTGTATGATTTTTTTATGTGTATTGAATATTTACCCTTTAGCAAATATTTGCAAGTATCAGATGATTTGCAAATATTTTTTCCAATTCCATAGATTGTCTTTTCATTTTCATTGAATGTTTTCTTTGTTGCTCTTGCTCTTGGTGTCAGATCTAAAAAATCATCACTGAGATTAGCATCAGAGAGCTTACTGCCTATATTTTCTTCTAGGAGTTTTATTATTTCAGGTCTTAATGTTGGTGTCTTTAATCCATTTTGAGTTGATATTTGTGTGTGGTATAAAGATGGTGGCCCGTCTTTGCAGAGGAATAAGGTTAAAATTTCATTGTGGATTTCCATTAATTAATGTTATATTAATTTATGTTGTTATGCCAATACTGTAATGTTTTGATTACTATACCATTGTGATAAATAGTTTGAAATCAGGAAGTATGATGTTTCCAGCTTTTGTTCTTATTGCTCAGGATGGCTTTGGATATTTAGGGTTTTTTGTAGTTCCATGCAAATTTTGGGATTGTTCTAGTTCTGTGGGAAATGCCATTGGAATTTTAATAGGGATTGTACAGAATCTTTACATTACTTTAGGTAGTATGAAAATGTTACCAGTATTCTACCAATCCATGAGCATGAGTATCTTTTGATTTTTCTGTTTCTTTCATCAGTTTTTAGTTTGATGTTTTAGGTAAGACAGAGTTAACTTGTACCTCAGTTGATAGTAGCTTTTAGTCAGTGAATGTATTGATAGAATTTTTCTTAATCCCTTTATTCCTTAGCTTTTGGCTTATTGTGTTTATGTATATATACAGTTTAATCTCAATGGATCATCTCTAAGCAAGTGAAAGGCATAAAGAAAAAGAAATAAAATATTATTTTAGGTTAGCAGGAAGTAATTTGAATCAAAGAACAGAAGGAAAGGAAAGAAGGAAAAAAAATAAATTTCTAGACCATTCTTAAAATGTGTGAATAGCCAAACACATTTCAGAGTCCAAAATAAATGATTTTTTCTTATTTTTCTGTTTTTTATTTATTTAAATTCAGTTAGCCATATATAGTACATCATTACTTTTTGATGTAGTGTTCAGTGATTTATTAGTTGCATATAACACCCAGTGCTCAGATGAATGATTTTTAAAATTAACTTGTAAAAGTTTGAGAGGTACTACTTTTCAAAGCACACATTTTAATAGTTACTATCCCTCTACTCACCTTCCAACTATACAAAAAAATTGATATGAAAACAATAATTTATTCTTAAATCAAGTTTCCTAAGACACCTACTGAACTCTAATTCTTTAAGCCTTACTCTTTCATTGAAACTCATGTAGTCATTTTACTCAGTAAGGTTTTGCTGGGTTTTTATCCCAACAGAGTGACTACTATGTGTCTTCAAGACACAGGACCATTAATGATTGATTCTCATACATAGTTGTGTGAATTAGAGTGACCTGTGGTATTTAAAAAAAAATGTAGTTGCCTACTTGCCACTTCACTGAGATCACTTTGTTATGGGTGTAATCCAGATCTTTCTTTTAAAAGAAACCCTGCAGGAGAATAGACAAGTAGGTTTGAGAACATTGCTGACTAAAGGTAAATTCTTGTGTATCTTCAGTGTATTAGGATTCTCTGAAGAAACAGAACTAAGAGGATATTGCTGTACATATATAGGGGTGAGAGGAGGGAGGGAGGATATATAGGGAAAGATTTATTATGAAGCAGTTATGGAGGCTGAGCAGTCTTAGAATGTTTTACTGTGTCCACAGATTCAAATGCTAATCTCACCTGGAAACATCCTTAGATATACCCAGGAATAATATTTAATCTTGACACTGTATGACTAGTCAAGTTGATATATCACACACAGAAAAATTAACCATATAGTCAGTTTTTATAGAACTTACTATTTTTTAGTTATAGTAAAACTTAAATATATTTAAATATAAGATGAGGTATTAATGCTTTATGTGTATAGTTTTTTTTAAAGATTTTATCTATTTATTTGAGGGGGAGAGAGCGCATAAGCTGGAGGGAGGGGCAGAGGGAGAAGGAGAAGCAAATTCTGCTGAGCAGGGATTCTGACACAAGGCTTGATCCCAGGATCCAGAGATCATGACCTGAGCTGAAGGCAGATGCTTAAGTGACTGAGCCACCCAGGTACCCCTATATGTATATTTTTTGCATGACTATAAAAAGAATGTAGGTTTTCTAATAAAATTTCCCCAAACCTAGAAAACTATTAAAACTCAGGTTATCATTATATTAATGAAATGAATGGTTTCCTATCATCTTCTGTGATTCCCAGTGTATTTGCCAGAGGCTATATATGTAGTTGGGAAAGATTCCCAGGGGATTCTCATGTACTGTGTTGTGTGAGAACCCTTGCTATATAACATTTATTTTGACCTTATTTATATACTTCATTGTTTTGTTTTATTAATATTAAGTTAATAATAATATAATATAATGTGATTATAATATAATAATAATATTATTATTAATATTAAGATTTTATTTTAGTAGCGCCTGGGTGGCTCAGTGAGTTAAAGCCGCTGCCTTCAGCTCAGGTCATGATCCCAGGGTCGTGGGATCGAGCCCCACATCGGGCTCTCTGCTCATAGAGGAGCCTGCTTCCCTTCCTCTCTCTCTCTGCCTGCCTCTCTGCCTACTTGTGATCTCTATCAAATAAATAAATAAAATCTTAAAAAAAAAAAAGATTTTATTTTAGGTTTCCCCATTTAGTTGCAGGTTCTTTTGAAGCTAGCATACTTTGTATATTACCATGTATTTGAGTTCCAAACTAATTTTTTTGAACTACCCAAGTCTGATTGACTTAGTGGGTAGTGATGCTGTTTGGCCTCCATATGGTATGAACACATTTACAAATTAAGTCTGCTTTTATTTTTCTCAGTTGTCTGCTACAGTTAAAATATTCTTACCTACTAGCATGATCATAATCACAAAGAGGCTTGGGCACTATAATTGTGGGGCAGTACTCAGTTAAAAGGTCATTATGATGTGGAATATTCATATATTGAATATCATTAAGAGAAAAATATAAAATTTAAAAATTCTCTTAGGAAACTTATGACTGGATCTCAAGAATATATCTGTTGCTTCTAGCTTTAGAAACATTGCTGTGAAAATTTTTAAACATTGTTTTTTGTTTTCTTTAAAGATCTGTATTTAGAAATGGAGAAATTGATTGGAGTAGAGTTGGGGTTATGGATACTATATGGAAGAAATTTCAGAATCAGTTATTTCCTTACACCCTAAACAAGATTCCCAAATATAAGAGTATATGATGTTCTTTATGTGATTTCTGATATATCCTTCCCCTTCATTCCCTATCGCATAATGTTTATTTTGCCTTGTTAGACATATGCTGAAATACTTGTTGTTGTTGTTTTTTTCATTGATAAATTGTTAACTATTTCCTTTATAAGATTGTAACCCAGCAGTGTGTTGCAGGTGTATATTTTACAGGTGCTTAATGAATTGAACTGAACCAGCTTAACTAAGAAAAGCTATCATAAGTATTCATTAAAGGAGAATTAAATCACAGGTCATTTCCTTGTGAATTTGTTTGTTAAAATTAAACTTGTTCTTATGCTTTATTGACTGTAATTCTAGGTATACTTAGGACCACAAAGGTATCTGTGTTGCTAATTTTAACCTTTGTATTTAGGCCATATAGAATCAGTGCATTTTTGTTTATCTCTTTTTTTTTGTTATTCATGAATCAATATATTTTTGAAGTAAGTTTTTCTATAAATACCTTATACATGAATTTTTCTGTAAAAAATGATACCGTAGCAAATATCTACTGTTACATGAACATCAGAAGCGACTTGGATTGTAATTGTAAATAATTGTAAATGTATTTAAAGTCCTGCCAGTTTGATCTTTTTTCTGTATTTACTATTTGTCACTAAAATTTGAAGTAATGATTCTTGAATTTTTTTTTCTTTTTAAACAGATACGATGATGCTATACAACTATATGATAGAATTTTACAAGAAGATCCAACTAACACTGTAAGTAAGCTGGATTGTCCTGAAGATTATTTAAATTTTGGTTTAAAAAGTGAAATTAATTCAGTTTTTAAAATAATGGAAAAATACATATGAAACCGGTTTTATCTTTTTAAATACTTTGTGTTGGTCCACATTTTTAAAATAGATCTAAGACTCTTCAGTGAAATTTGACTCATAGGATATCTTAATAGAAACTAGTGCAAATTTAGAAAGAAATAATTCTATGTGTTTGTATTAAACCCCAGCAGAGCTCAGTAGTTTTGTAATATTTTGAGGTTTATGATAAAATAACTTGTTTGGGTAGTTATATTTTAGTTCTCAATGAAAAATGAAAGAAATCATGATAGTAGTTTGTATATGGAATTAATAAAGGTGTTTTGATTTGATTTTGCTTTTTTCTGCCTTCTACTTGGATAGGAACATGTATATGTATCTGTAATATACATGTATATGTATATACGTATATGTATAAATGTATAAAGAAGAAATACATACATTGTGTTTCCCATAAGATACATCTTTACTTTATCCTGATTTGAACAAATACATCAGTATATTGGGCAGATTATTTGTTCCAAATATACTTACGTAGCAATATTTGTTTTAAAAATACTCTGAAGATTTTTTTTAATTTTGAGAACATTTTAGTTTACTATTTTTGCATAATGGCTTTCCTCAGACTTACCTTTTACTCAGTGAAAAGTTAGATTTTAGATAACGTATCAGGCATTTTAATGTTTTTTTATTATGTCCATGCGCACATATGCCTGCTAAAAGAAAATCATATTTTTTAAATTTTTAAACAAAAACCAGTTTGAGTTTGTTCTTTTATAGAAGGAGATATTGTTATATTAACATAACACAAACAAATTAAAGTTTTTTCTTACTTGGCAAGTGTTTCATTAAAAATAAACATTTGTAAAAAGTCATTTAATGTATAACTGTGGATTATAAGATGCTGATCTCTCCTTGTCCCTTTGGTACTCTGGTAATACTTAATATCAGTTGCTTAAATGGTAGTCTTTTTTCAACTTTATTAAAATATTGATAAGTAATATTGTGTAAATTACATAGTGTGGTGGTATACATATATATAGTGAAATGGTTTAGATTTTTGCTTTTAATGTTATCCCATCCCAGGGAAATGTCCTCTGGGAACTTCCTAGGTCTTTTGGTAGAGGGGGAGGGATGTTGGGTGGGTGAGGTAGAGGTAGATATTTGAATAGCAAGGGAAAAGTTTTGACAGAGCTGCAGGCCTACTCATTATAAAAAAAAAAAAATCAAAAATAGAGCTTCTGTTAGTTTAGCTACATATTTCCAATAAAAGAGTTAAAATTGGAAAGTTTTGAGTAATTTTTTAAATATTAACTGTCCTAATCATTTGCCTTCTGTTTTAGTAAAACAGCACCATTTTTCTTTTTCTGAAGCTTTTTCATGTACTTACTTGTTAAGACTTCACTGCAGTTTCAAAGGTATTCATTTTTCACATAGCCAAATATTGAAAATATGAAATCAAGTTTCTGAAAAAGGTTTTTGTTTCTTTTATTTTTTTTAAGTATCAGGTTAAAAATCAATAGCTTTTGATTTATTGTCTTGGAATTAGGAGTCAAGACATTTTACTTCTGTGTCAATTTAAGTTGGAGATATTTTTAATAAATTATTTCATTTTTTCAGGATCTAAGATAATATGTAATTATTTTTCTCTTTGTAGTACTTTCCATATTCTGTGGCTCTAAGATTGACTAAAAGAAAAGCCCAAATGGTTTCATTTATCAACCATGTATGAAGTGGCAGTAACTAAGTCCCTTAGTTGCTAGGTAAACATTTTAAAACAAGGTGACTAAATTCAGCTTTGTGAAATGTGTTATTCTTTCATTAAATATTATTTTATCTGATGTTCTCTTAGTGTCTTCTGCCCTTTTGTAAATGTTTATTGAGTAACTGTGAGCCACCAGAATATTGGTGTTGCTAAGAATAAAAATAGTTTCTGTTAATGTAACCATAGAAAGCACTGCGGTAGATTTTGAGGGGGATAACAAAACCATATAAGACCTAGAACTTACTAAGTCTAGTATGGGAAGACTTTGCTTACATTATTAAATTGTTAAGTGGCAGTGCAGAAGACATCACAGTTTCTTTTTTCGAAGCAACTGTAAAGTATTACCTCAAAGGTGGGAAAGTCTAGTTTCACCCTCATCGATAGTTACAATTCAAATTTTACACTGTTGTTCTTTGCATTGTATAAAAGTGATCATATGACTCTGTTGCTGGTCTTGTGCCTCTGTGTTTCTAGATATCTGTATAGAAGTGAGGTTGTTCATTCAGGCTTTAAGGAGCTCTCCTTCCCTCTCCCATGCATTTATTAATCTTTCAAAAAAACATTTGTTGAGTGCTTACAGTGTGCTTAGTGCTAGAAATAGAAGAACAAATCAGACACCAGCTTGACTGTGTTAGGGATGCAGAGTGATGTAGTGAACAGGTTATGGACTTTGAAAATAGACTGTTAAATTCTTAGTCACTTACTGTGTAATTTTTGAGCCTTGCAGACTTCGAAAGATGAGTGTGGTTGAAATGAAGCCAAGATGATGGACTGGGGAAAGTCCTCATATCTCATGTATGAACCCTTTGTGCTAGTTAAGTACAAAGTATACCTAGGGAAGAAAGAATGAAGTGATAGAAAGGAAGTTTTTGAATTTTCTTTAAGGAGGGTACCGAAATGGACTTTTCCCCATCTGTTTTTGAAAGGTTGTGAAACATTTTTTGGAAATGTAATACATACCCGTGTTAAAAATTACAAACAGTACAAAAGAATATATGGTGAAAGATAAGTCTTTCTTCTCGCTCCTGATCTCAGATCCTGCCTCACTTAGGCAGACATCGTTAGCAACTTCTTATGTATTCCAGAGATTTTTCCCTTGTGCTCCCACATATATGCATGTGTGCCCCTTTTGACAGAGAGCATTGTTGGAAATGCAAATGGTGGCATATTCTACCTTGCAGTCGTTGTAAAGATCATGGTATATGTTAGCATATCCTTACGTCATCCTCTGAATAGCTATATAGTGTTGTGTTGCATGATGTATGAAAAATAGTTTGTTGAAAAACAGTTTCTTGAAGTAAGTCCTCCTTGATGAAATCTTAGGTTGATTTTGGTATCTTCCTCCCAGGAACAGTGTTGCAGTGAATGTCATTTGTACAGTTGATTCCTACTCTGGAATCTAATTCTGGAGGTCCATGCATTTTAAATTTTGATAGATGTCACCAAATTTCCTTCCACAAAGGCTTTTTAGCCATCCATATTCATTTCTGTGATGTGTGAGAGTGCTGCTTCTCCTGTATCCTCCCACAAGGTAGATTTTCAGCTTTTTTGTTTTTAACCTTTGCCAGTGTAATTGGTAAAAAACATCATCTTGTTACAATTTGCATTATGAGTGATGTTGAATATCTTTTAATATGCTTAAAAAGCCATTTGTATTTCTCTTTCTGAACTGTCTCCTTTAATATGTTTTTCAAATGAAATTTTATTTCTGTTCTTATTGAGGAAAGGGCATGGTTCTGGTACTCTACATAGTTAACCTCTCCCTTCTTCCCTACTCATTGACCTCTGAGAAAAATTGGGGTTCTGAGGAACAATATTTTATACCTCTGAATTGGTTCATTGTACAAAGTGACTGGAGATGCAACAAGTAGGCCTATATTTGTGAACAACCTGGTATGTGACACTTCAGAATTTAATTTTTATTCTTAGAAAATGGACAATGAATGGGGTGCCTGGGTGACTCTCAGTCTGTTGGGCATCTGACTCTTGATTATGACTCATGTCATGATTTGAGGGTTGTGAGGTCAAGCCCTGTATCAGGCTCTGAGCATGGTGCCTGCTTAAGATTCTCTCTCTCTGGGGCACCTGGGTGGCTCAGTGGGTTAAAGCCTCTGCCTTCGGCTCAGGTCATGATCTCAGGGTCCTGGGATAGAGCCCCACATCGGGCTCTCTGCTCCTCTGGGAGCCTGCTTCCTCCTCTCTCTGCCTGCCTCTCTCTGCCTTCTTGTGATCTCTGTCTGTCAAATAAATAAATAAATAAAATCTTTAAAAAAAAAAAAAGATTCTCTCTCTCTCTGCCCCACCCCACTTTCTCACATACTTGCTTGCGCTCTCTAAAAAGAAAAAAAATGGACAATAGCCAAATTTTGATTAGGGAAATACCACCAGATATTTTTAGAAATAACTTTGTTAATAATATGGGAGATAGTTTGAAGGAGGTGCAGAGTTGAAATAATTTGTAATTTGGAGGCTGTCCTGTCCTAGGCCAGAGACTATGGGAGTCTAAACCTAGGACAAGTGGAATTGGAAGGGATACAGAATGGATGAAAGAATATTTTGCAGGGAAAGTGCACAAACAATTAAAATTACTTAGCCATGAGTGGTTTTTAGAAGGGTAACTCTCAAATGTGAAAATTTTAGTCATTAACCTGTGAAAGTCAAATATTGAATTAGGCTTACTGAGCTTTCATCCCTTCGCTTGCCTAAGCACTAGTCAGTTTTTGTTTGCTGCTTTTAAAATAAAAGTAGGCTTTTCTTCCTTTAAAAGCTCCTTGAGGGAAAATATTATGTCTGTTGCATGAACTAATGCCTAGCATATGGTAGGCCTTCAGTGAATACTTGTTGAATGATTACTTTTCAGAAGCAGTTATAATTATTGTCTTTTTAGGTGAATTTCATATTTCAGAAAGGTCAGATTTTACCTTGGATTGTTAGCTGCCTGTTGTGATTTATCAAATATTTGAAATTTTGTTTTAGAATTAGATGTAATTGCCTCTGTGACAAGGGAGAAGATGCTTTTAGAATACCTGAAAGAACCCAGAACACTGTTTTCCTTCTGTTGGCCAATAGTTTGTTTCTTTCTGGGTCCCAGCATCTGCAGTAGGGAGAGATGTAGATTGTATTTTGCTGGTAGACCTTAATCCTTTAATCCTTTCCTAAGTAGTGTCCCTTCCCCCCACCAACCACGTAGTTTATTTCTTAAGATATGACCAGAGTTTCAGGAAGAGTTGCTGGCTAGCCCTGTTGTACATAATGTTACAGAAGGCATGTAGCAAGTTTGATGATTTGTTTGTGGCATTAATACTTTATATTTTATAATAGGAATTCTAACTCTGTTATTAAAATCACTTATAAAATGTGAAACAGTTTTCATTTTTAAGACTTAAACTGACATTTGCAAAGTTTGATCCAAACAAGACATTTAGAAAAATTCAGAACATTGGCATATTTTACAGGAAAAAAACTATAAGAAAGAAATAAATAGAAATTGATAAATATTCAAGACTCTCTTTAACATTTAGTCCAATTAATACTATTTTAAAACTATTATGATAATTGATACAGAATAGACTGCATATATTTAAGTAGGGTGTGCAGTTTGCAGAGTTTTCTGTTTGGATGCACCTGTGACACCATCATCACAGTCAAGATAGTGAACAAAACAAAAACATCTTCAAAAGTTTACTTTGCTCCTTTCCATTTTTTTAATTCCCAAAAGATGTTCTTGAGCTTTCTTGTGGGGCGTTAATCGGCTCAGGTCATGATACCAAGGTCCTGGGATCAAGCCCGACATCGGGCTCTCTGCTCAGCAGGGAGCCTGCTTCCCTTCCTCTTTGCCTACTTGTGATCTCGGTCAAATAAATAAATAAAATCTTTAAAAAAACAACAACAACCACAATTTGATCCTTTTAGGTCTCTGTTAAAGAGGTCCAGAAAGTGCTTATAGGGCTAGTTAGTTATTCCTCCTTACATCCTTTTGAATACTCTAGCCAGTGCCACAAGAATCATGGCATTTTCCAGTCTGGTTGGTAGGAAGAGGCACTATTCCAAGCCCTGTGTGAGCTCCACACACTTCCGCTTAAACCTTTCTGGTGGTTCTTTCCTTGGCTTTGGGTAGTTTTTTCACACACATGCACTGATCAATACAAAGCTGAGTAATCAAGGGAAGCCCTTGAGATTCAAGGGGAATCTAGAGTTTTTATTCTGTCTTCTTTCTTCTCTAATGCTGTGTCTACAAACTCTTGCCTTTGATCTTCCTGGCTCTCAGCTCCTTTTCCTCAACTTACAGAGTTCACTGAACTCAACCTGATTTTCTCTTCTTGCACAGGACCCCTGAAACTCTCTCAAAGCAGTGAGCCAGGACAATAAAAATAGGGCTCATCTCATTTGTTTCCAGCCTCTCAGGGATCACTGTTCTGTGTTGCCTGTTGTCCTGTGCCTTAAATATTATTTCGGATATTTAATCTAATTCTTTAGCTGGTTTAGGCAGTGGGGCAAATTTGATCCCATCTTGGCCAGAAATGAAATCCCTGCTTAGTGCTCATTTAAAATTATCATGATAAATAAAAATTGGTTCTTACATCAGATATGGTAGTATTTTCACCTTTGGTTAGAAAGCTGGTAAGTGCCAAGAGTTGGGATTTGTTTCTTGTCTTTTTTTATTTTAAAATGTGGACTCTGTTCTACCATATTGTCTATAAAAGAAGTAGTAGTATTATAAATGAAAGGAATAGAGTCAAATACATTTCAGATGATAGTGGATTGGTGAAATTACAAATACATTTCAGATGATATTGGATTGGTGAAATCCAAAAGAAATTAGTTTCTTAATTTATATTACATCATATATATATATATTTATTATATTTAATTGAAATTATATGTTAATTTATCCACCTATTATCAGAAGGACTTGGGAGAAGGCTCTCATTTGAAATCTAATATCCTTTTTAAAGTCTTTAGGATTGAGTTACTTTTAGAGCTTTTCTTTTACTTTCTGAATTCTTGAGGCTTTTTAGTAGTACATTTATTATGGCACTTTCATTGTTACACATAGTGAAATTAATCCAAAAATGTTTGAGTACCTACCATTTGGCAGGCATTGTGTTAGGCCTTTGGCGTGAGCTGAATAATCAAGGATATACATTTTTAACACATTTCATTTTTTTATGGCCAAAATGTTGTTATCCTTGTTAAAAATACCACTCTTGGTCTTGTTTATTGGGAGTCTCTTGAGTCTCTCTAATTTTTTGACTTTGACTTCTTCGGAGCAAAACCCCCACCCTTTTCACCCATGACAGGTAGCTCCATTTGTCTAAAGAGGCCCCATTCATTTTACTTCCCTTGTCTGCATTTTGTGAAGTGGGTATTATATAAAACAGTAACAACCATGTTCATAATTAATAAGCTTAACTTGGCTATAGCTTTTGTTTGTTTTATTGCTTAGTTATCTGCACTGAATTAAACAGAAATGGAAGAGAGATAAATTTAATAATTCATATGGTACCCTTCAGTCTGTTAACTCCAGCCTAAAATGGATAGTCTTGATTACACACTGTTGCTGTCTTCTTTGCCTTTGTTCTGTGTTCCTCCATTTATGCCCTTTCCTTTACACAGTTCCCTCTTTTGTTTTTTTAATGTCTCCTTGTTCTTTCTGTTTTAGTACAGGTATCACATCTGGGGTCCTCTTTGCTTCCAGCCCTTACACCTCCTCTGTTCTGCCACAGCCTGTGTTAGGCTCTCCTCCATGTTGCTTTGACACCCTAGATATCTCTATCATTGTCTTTTTATTTGATGTGTCTTTTTCTCATGAGCTTCTCATGAGAAATTATCTATTCTTTTTTTATCCTCATATTTTCATTGTTCTGCACAGTACCTGTCAAACAGATGTTCAGTACATATTTGATGAATGCATAAATAAATGACACTGATATTTATATTTATCATTTTAAAAACTTTAAAATACAAGTTTAAGTGTTTTGTCTATTTATAAAATATTTTTTTCAGGTCCAGTGTTATTCTTGAAAAGCTTACAGGTAGATTTTTCTCTTAAAACTGAAAAAAGTTATCAGGAGCTAGATTTTATAATGACATTCAAGTGGCCATGGTGAGATTTTTTTCCCCCCTAATCTCCACTATCCCTCTATCTCTTAACATACAAATCTTATGAATGAGACAGAGTAAGGACTTTAGGCTGGGTAAAGATTAGGATTCCCTGCTGGCTTGTAATTATCAGAATCTGGATGATTGTTTATTTGAATGAAATGATGCATACATTGTGTACATCAAAAGTAAAGCATATGTGATTGTTAAAGGAATGTTTGAATTCCCCAGTGGGATGTCATGGGGTATGTTTATAAACTCCCACTAAGCAGTAGTTCTACAATGGAATTTCACTGGCATTGAGATAATAATTTGCACAGTCAAATTACCTTCTTTACAAAAACTCAGGGAATCGTGAGGGCCTAATCCTTTATTAATGTCAACCCATAGGCTGCAAGAAAGCGTAAGATTGCCATTCGAAAAGCCCAGGGGAAAAATGTGGAGGCCATTCGCGAACTGAATGAGTATCTGGAACAGTGAGTGTCTTACAAGAGGATTGTGTTTTGTTATTCTGATAAATCTTTTTTAATTAAAATGGAATTTGCATTTGATTTTCCTTTTTGCTTCCATGCTGTTCATTTACAGAATATCTACACACTTTTTTTTTCCCCCTTTCCTCTCACCAGATTTGTTGGGGACCAAGAAGCCTGGCATGAACTTGCAGAACTTTATATCAATGAACATGAGTAAGTTGTAAATTTTAGTTAGGAGTGCAGTTTTTATCACTATTATATAACTTCAGAAGACATAGTTTCTGAAAGATTGGAGAGAGGCTATGAATCCTGTCATTTTAAATGAACAAAATAAATGAATGAAAATAAATCATCAGTTTATTGGTTGGTTATAATAATGTGAATTGCTTTAATTAGGTCATTTGTGTTTTGCTAAATTATTTTTGTTTGAGAAGTAAATTTTTCTTTCCAAATACAGATGGATTCTTTGGAATTAGAAAGGCCTGCATTAGAAAAATAGATACAGCTATTTTTAGTGATTCAAAATTGTGAATTTTTGGAGTCTAAATTGTTCTAATATACAAAGAGTATTATACTCCCTGCTGTTTTAAAAATTCTGTCAATTGTATGCATTTATTAGTCTTAGTATTAAGAGAATCAACTCTTCCAAAGTAGAAGCATTCTGTTGCCTGGGCAAAAGACCAAGAATAATCAAGAATGTTGAATGCTGTAGGAACTTTCTTATTGGATATTTAATGTTTTTGTTAGCTTTTTTATTGATGCAGTGACAGGAGGAAATCCCAGTGTGAGAGGATTAGCCTTGTCTTAAGGCAAGTTTTCTAATAGTGCAGCATTAATGCTAACCTCCATCTACAGGCAGAATTTTTTTCTTTTTTCCCTTAGTTCTTCCGAATCTGAAGTATATCACATTGTTTCATTTCTTCTTTCTGAGGGAATAGAATCAGATTCTTAGGTGCATATTCTTATTGTGTATGAATAGTTAACTTCTTTCTTATACTACAAATAGCTGACACAGGAAATGAAATAGAATAAAGACACTATGTCTTACCTTTGCCCAGGGCTTTATGTTTAATGTGAAATGGAGAATTAAGGTAGTTATCTGCATATTTCTAGTAAAACCTGAAGTAATAAAAGTAATAGCTGTGGTTTAATGAATGTGTACTGTATTCTGGGAACCATTCTTCAGTTCTCTTCTGTGCTCTGTCAGAATCTTTTTTTTTTATTATGAAATTATTTCCTGAATCATGTTCATATAGATGTCTGTATGCTTATATGATCACATATGTAAATGTACTCGGGATTCTCTTATGTATATGAGAGAGTAGTGCATTTGGCTTAAGTGGTAATGCTTCCATTTTTCATAGCTTTTTTTCAAAATTTATTTTCATTTTTCTGATGTAGTTAACATACAGTGCTATGTTAATTTCAGGTATTCTATTTTTCATAGCTTTAAAGTCAACATTTGTAAAGTATACAGTATATAATTTAAATAACATGAAACTGAATTTTTGGAGTGCATAAAACAATTAACATTAGTTTTATTTTGTCCCTAAAACAGAAGACAGTTATTTAGACTGTTTTTGTACCTTTTGAAGATGTTGTGATTAAAAGCTTTAAAGCATTTCAGATTAATCAAGGAATTTTTTTAAAGAAATACCTAATGATAATTTGGAAAACACAGTAAAGAGTAAAGACCAAATCTACTGTAGTTGCATCATCTTATCTACATTTATATTTTTTTCTTCAGTACTTCTTGAAACAGAAACCTAAGATAGAATTATTTTTTATAGCTTATGGTTTTCACTAAGTTATGTTTTGACACACATTCCCTATCACAATAAATATTTCAGTGTGATTTTAATGACTTTGTATTATTCCATCTTATTAATGTACTCTAGTACTCTTAATCAGTTTCCTAGGAGAATAGAAAGCTTGTTTTTTCTGTCTTTTTTCATTTTTACTATAATTCCTTATTAATTATTTTATTTCCTTGGACTAGATTCTTAGAAGTAGAATTATTTGGTTATATGATATGCACATTTTAGTGATTTTGATAAATCATTCCTAGTTCTTCACTGGAAAGGTAGTATCAGTTTCCTCTCACATCTGCAATTATTAGCATCCCCTTAACACTGAGTGCTATCATTCTTTTTTTTAGTCTTTGTAAGTCTTGATAGGTGAAAATTGGTTACAACTTTGTAAAAATTTTTAATAGCTTTTTATATAAATGATATGAACTTGTCAAGAATATATCCTTGTTATATATCTTCTTAATATTGAGTTTTTAACTTATAGAAACTTCATATTTTTATATAGTCAGATATATCAGTTTTTATTACTTTATGTCCTCTAAGAGCTACATAAGTATATCACCTGTTTTCTTTTTTCTCAGTTTTATTTTTTTGCATATATTTCTAATAGTTCTGTATTTAATTCTAAAATAGGCTGTACTTTATTTTTAGCCTATAATTAAATTTATTATTTGCTTCACCTTGTAATGGCCACATTCAGTTTTGCTTTATTTTGAGTCACTAAACAGTTCACGGAGATAGAGTTGGATGTATACTGAAGAGGAATGAATGGAAAAATCCCAAGAAACCAAGAAATACAAAGACAGAAAAGCACCTGAAAAGTAATTTCCTTTTAGGGGAAATGATCATTCTGTTCATCCTCCCCTTTTATCTTGTATCACAGAACTTTTTTTGGTTTTGAAGCTAGTTATTTACAAAATGACCATTTATTTTTTCGAACACAGAGGGAATATTCAGGTTTAGGGTGAGCGGAAATAAAGATCTCCAGATTTTTTGAAACTATATGAAAATCAGAATCTGTTCATTTAATTCCTTTAACCTATTTGGGCAAGTCATTGTAGTAGGTAGGGTTTTTTTCGTTTTACTGTTTGTTTTTGGTGGAGGAGGTAAGTTACTGTGGGATGTCAGTTTTGTGGGCACAGTGGCAAAATGTAGCAGTTTCGGAGTTGCAAGATATATTTATCATTTTGGCATTCTTTTTGATTAGGAACAAATAGAAATAAGCTCTTTAAATATAATGGATCACAAGCAGCATTGCTACTATAGATCTAGAATTTTTACTCCAAATAAATTTCCAAAGTAGAATGTTCATATAAGCCTGTTCATTGTCCTTACAGAGATTAAAGAAGATATAGAATTCTGCCATGTACTTTCTTTTAAATATCTTTAAGTTTCCTTTATTTAAATTTGCTTCTGATTTATAAATTCTAGTTTCTATTTAGTGACTGCAGTGATATGTATCATAGTAGTTGACCATATTAAGACATTTTACTTGTTCTAAATATAAAAAATTAGTAAAAATTTATATATTAGTACTACCAATTTGTATTATAAACAAAAATATGTATTTTGAACAAAAATGCTTAATTTTTTTTTTTTTTTTTACTTTACAGTTAAAACTAGATGTTATATCAGAAAGGGCATTATTGATATAAATTAATAATGACTGTGACTGTGGTTCCTTTTTGTAGGTCCAGCCTTATTATGAAATTCAATACCAAATAGAATTATCAAAATCCTATAAGGAAAAATCATACTGTATCAACAGTAGCAATCAACAGTAGCAATGTAGGGATAGATATGTAACCTATACAAATGTTTTGTGAGGAACAGAAGAACTTTGAAACTTTCTTTAGTTATTAGACTCTAACATACTAATACTAGTAGTTATTTTAAGTAGTTTAAAATCATTTTAATTCTCTAATCATTGAGTCACTGTATGTGATGAATTAACTTTTTTATGCATTTGGAATGTGTATCATTTTGGGGAGAATTGAGAAAATGGTCACTCAGGTCACTTTCCATATGATTTAAATACTCTTGCATGAACCTCTCTTGAGAAAATTGTATTGGATCGTCTTCTGCTCCTTTTAGCTCTAAGTTTATTTGATTCTATACTTTATCCACAAAATTAGTTAGATTTTAGACTTTGTAAAATTGGGGGAAGGGATCCTCTTCTGTATGTGATACTAAATAATTTCTGAGAAAAATACTTTGACATTTATTTTTCAGTAGAAACTCATACCTGCCTATTTTATCCTACTTTATGTTGTATAAAAACCAGTCACCATTGTGCTCAGCCCTCTTAAATCTGTAAGAACATTTATTTTTTGCATTAATACGAATTTTTGTGTCATCTTAGTAAAACAGAATTATTTAGAAGGAACTGTCTTTTCAAAATTGAGTGTTTAAGGTAGAGACCACTTTCTTGTAGAATGATAAATATATATCAGATAGGTAGTTATAATACTTTTGTTCTAGACATTTATTCAGTCATTTGTTTAGTCATTTATTATATACCTATCACATGTCAGGAACCACTGCCAGGTTTGGGGTATAAAAATGAAAAAGGCTAAATAGCTGTATGATCCTTGATAACAGCATATATATATATATATATATATATATATATATATCAATCTAAAATGCTATGACTTTTGGTAATTTATAGGGTTTTGGTTTCTTTGGCCCTTGGGGTTTGATTGTTGTACCTGTTTTATGTTACCATTGACCTCTTCATCACTACATCATCACCACGGTTTTCATTGTGTGTAGTGCATAGAGGCAGTATGCATAGTGGTTAAGAGTAGGCTGTTTGGAGTGGCACAACCTAGGTTTCAGTTTGCATCTCTTTGTCTTATCAACCTAAAATGGTGATAATTTCCTACTTCTCAGGGTTTTGGTAGAATTAAATGAATTAATACATATAACACACCTAGAGAAGTTTATGATACATAATGAGCACGTAATACAAGTTAGCTGTTATTTATGTATGTATGTGAAACTGCAGCATGTATATTTTGAAAAGTATATCAGACTTCGGGTAGAGATAGGTAGCTTTGTATGTTGGTGACAAATGCCAAAAATAACTGTAGGTAGCCTTTTCCTGTTGGGTACTAAACAGTCACGATATTCACATTGCTTTAAACTTATACATTGAGGGAAGTTACAGTCCTGGTGTAAAACCATTTTTCCAGAGCTCTTTGTAGCAGTCCTATCCTCAGATTTTTAGCAGGATGTTTGTTTCTTTAACATGATGAAATAGTAGTAGAGTGCATATCAAAACCACTACCTTGATCTATTTTTCATGGGTTTAAAAATTTATAGCTTCGTTAGAATTTCATATTGACAAGTAATGAAAAGTCTTTGTAATAGAATATATTGGTAGATAGGTATCAATAAAGGATTTTTGTGAATAGATGGTACTTAAAATGTTTATTTCCTCTTTACGCTTTAGCTATTTGAATATTTTATTCAGCAATTAGTGGACTTAAGGTTATTTTATATGTAACCTGATTCAAGCTTGTGAAGCCTGTGTTGTGAGTAATGTTTGGATGTAATAATAGTGACCCAGTTTTAAGAATGTAGTATCTACTAATTGTTCACAGGCTGCTTTAGAATTTAAGCCTTTGTTATTTATATTTAAGAATTCAGCATAACAAGTATTTTATTAATGAAGCTGTTTAAATTTTGGGAATAAAATATGTGACATCACTAAAATTGTTTTAAAATTATTTTTGAGCATTGTTTTAAATCATTTTTAATAATTTTTATTTTAGCTGAGATATATGACTTTTAAAATTGATTTCTCCTCTTCATATTTTTCAGCTATGCTAAAGCAGCCTTTTGTTTAGAGGAGCTAATGATGACTAATCCACACAACCACTTATACTGTCAGCAGTATGCTGAAGTAAGTGCTTTCAAAAACAACAGGTGTACATGATTTTATTTTTGTTGGTGTTAGGTATTATTTTGGAACTAAGAATACATCTTTAAGTGAGGCACATATTTAAATATGTAAGACATCTGATGAAAACTGAAGGTGTAAAAGCTTTACATTTTTAATATTATAATGGAATATGGCTTTAAAAATAAAAGCACTTACATAAAACAGTGAAATTCTTTGTATTTTTAATTGTGTATTTTCTTTCCTAGTTAAGAACTAACGATGCCACAGTTGTTACCATTTAATGACTTTTGAGACATTACAGTGATTGCGATTTTTAAATCTATATTCTAGGACATTCATACTAAGATCAGTATTTTTGGAAGTAGGAAATATTTATCTTACTATTAAGAATTGTAGTACAGGGGTGCCTGGGTGGCTCAGTGGGTTAAAGCCTCTGCCTTCGGCCCAGGTTGTGATCCCAGGGTTCTGGGTTCGAGCCCTGCATCAGGCTCTCTGCTCAATGGGGAGCCTGCTTCCCTTCCTCTCTCTCTCTCTCTGCCTGCCTCTCTGCCTACTTGTGATCTCTGTCTGTCAAATAAATAGATAAATCTTTAATAAAAAAAAAGAATTGTAATACAATTGAATGCTCTAAGGTTAGAAGCATTTCATTAATAATAAATGTCAAGGTGACTAGAAGAGGGCAACTCAGTGTATGTAAGTATAGATTTATAATCCTACTAATAGAAAATATTAAGTTGTGAGACATTACCAAGGCAGCTGAAAAGAAATTATTTTGGTTTTTTTATTGATAGCATTTTGTTTTAAAAATACTCTGATCTTAATGTTCATAGAATAGGTTTTTCAGGGAGGCTATGCTTTAAAATTTAGCTTTAACAACTTTAAGATGAATTCTTTTTACATCTTGCATTTGTTTACAGAGTATCTGTTTCAATTACTAATGCCTGTGGTATGATGAAACGTGCTGTATTTCAAAGTAGTAAAATAAACAGGTTTCAGCACTCTGCAATTTTTAACAGGTTAAATATACCCAAGGTGGACTTGAAAACCTCGAACTTTCAAGAAAGTATTTTGCACAGGCCCTGAAACTGAACAACAGAAATATGAGAGCTTTGTTTGGGCTTTACATGGTGAGTAGGAGTACATGTTTAATGTTATTTTATGAATTCTGTCATTTAAAGTCCATTAAATATCCCATCCAATCACTTCTCTCTTATTTGTATTTTGTTGATAAGCATATTTTTTCCTCTAGTTAAAAATGAGCAAGAGGTTGTAAGGTAGTTTTATCTTTAAATGTTAATACATCCTATTTGATATTTTATTATTTATTATTTTATTATTTATTATTTAAAATATCTTATATCTTCTATACTATCAGAATTTAAGTCTGCTTTTTTACAAAATACTAACAGATACAAAACCATATTATGTATCTTAATTATTTTGATATTCTTGGGTTAATGCCGAATATGTATTTCCTACCCTAAATTATAATTGTATGACATAGTTTTAAACTATACAATAAAAGACATTAGCAAAAATCATCTCTACTTTCAAATTAAAATTTTTCTATGGTACAAAAAAGAGCTTGGAAGTTGTGGGAAGTGTGTAATTAAATATTTCTGTGGTTTATGTATGCCAAATGATGAGCTTAGAAAAGTCAATTAACAAGAGCTATGGGAAATAGAGGAAGAATTTGCTGAGTTTTAAAATATGCATAGAATGAACCCCTTCCTAGAGTCAGAAAACTTTTTTTTAATAGGCCTGTTCTTTGAAATTTTAATTTATTCTGGTCTTTTCAAGGACTTTGAGATAAATGTCTTGTTGAGGCTCAGTGAAAAAGAATTGATTGTAGAAATAGAGGCAGGAAGAAATATAAATGAAATAATTTTTAGGAAAGGAATGGCAAAATGTGATTAGAAATTAGTTCAAAGCCATTTCAAAAATTTTTCCTGGATCTACCAGTGCCAACTGTAGTAGGTTGGAGGTATGGTATAGTAGTGATGTTGTCTCTTTTTGCCAGATAAATGAAAACCTAATTTAAAAAATGAGTAACAATAGATTAGTAATGATAGTTTATACATAACACTTTATGTGCTGGGCATTGTTTTGAACTCTATTTTTATTTTAAATCATTAAATCCTCTTATCAGCTATTTGAGAGGATACTGTTGCTACTACCATTTCACAGAAAGTGAACCTAAGATACAATATGATCTAGTTAATTTGTCAAAAAATGAACACAGACTTACTAAGTGATTGAGCTGGGATATCAGCTCAGTCAGTTGATTCCAGAGTCATTCTCTTAATTACCTCATTTGCTAAAATTCATTCTAAAAAGGTGACATTAAAGGCATAGACGTGTAAAAATAAGATTTTGGCCAGTAAGTTCCTAAATTCCTCATTGCCAGAGGAGGAAGGAGTGGGAAAGAACCTGTAACACAGGCTAGGTATAAAAGAAAGACTTGATTTTTTTTTTTAAATGACACTGATGAATCCTCTTAAGAATAAGATATATTTAAACATAATATAAAAGATCTTCCTATCCCCAGAAATACAATATATGCTTAAAAATTAGTATATAATTTTGGTGGTTTACAGATTCTTTCATGGATCCTAGATTAACAATCCCTTGTTTAAGTACATTTTTTAAAAGGAGAGGATGGATCTATCAAATCGCTGTGATTCTGACTGGTGCTGTGGAACATAGTATAGAAACTCTTGGTAAAGTGAAAAGAGAACTAGATTGGAAGTAAGGATCTCTTTCTATTTTTAAGGCTCTCAATAACTCTTGATTTGGTCAAGTCAAATCACTCCTAATGGACTTAAATTTTTTTTCACCTGTTAATGTCAGAAAATGCACTAAATTATTTTTGAGATTCCTTCTTACATTAATATTCAGTAATTCTATAATTCTGACATTGGAAAGCTGAAGCAATACAGTAATAAAGAACTAGAAATAATAATTTAATAACAAAAAATAATAATGACCTTCAATATCCTGTAGTATTTAAGTGATATTCTATAGTATTTAATTTTACCTTTAAGAGTTGTGGTAGATAACTAATAAAATTAATTTAGGTATTTAAGATGCTCTTTCTCTTTTTGTCACTTTATGTTTTAAATTCTGTTTTCATTTTTAAACACTAATTTCATCCCACTTTGTTTTTTAAAGTTGTTTTAGTATTCTTTGTTATCCCATTGCAGATATGAGCCTTACATGTTTTATTTTGTTTTTCTTTATAATCTTGGCTAGAAAAAAGGAATTTTGTTTTTGATGTTTCTTTTTTGTTTTTAGTCGGCGAGTCATATTGCTTCTAATCCAAAAGCAAGTGCAAAAACAAAAAAGGACAACATGAAATATGCTAGTTGGGCAGCTAGTCAAATAAACAGAGCTTATCAGGTCAGTATTGATAGTTTTATATTATATAGGTTAGTTAATATATTTCTTAATTGTTTTTATTTCAGCAAATTAACAAAGCCAAATGTCTGTCATTGAACTTTTATTCCTTTGGGTCCTAATCTACTGTATTTTAACTGTGTAGAACTAACCTGTAGGATCACTTTTTTTTTTTTTTTTCAAAAGCAGTCCATTACTATTATGATCCCTTAAGTAGCCTTACTATCTGGAAATTTCAGTAGTCAGCATTTGGCAAATAAAAAATGATTCTAAAAATCCAGAAAAGGTAAACAAACTGTGCAGTGTATTTTAGAAACAAATTGTGCAGTATATTTTAGGTGTGTTATATATTATCAATTAGAGTATCTCAAGTAATTAAAAGGGAGGAAGAAAAGCCTAAAAGTAAACTAGCCAGACTATGTAAAAAAGTTTTTGTATTCTGCTTACATGTCGGATCTTAGCTGAAACTTCCACTCATTTCTCGGTTTTTTGAAGCTTGTCGCTGGGAGATTCTTCAGGAAGAGCTCATAACAAAACAGTATCTTCTTACATACTGCATGTTTATAGAATTGTCTCTCTGTAGTCTTTATATTTGAGGGATAATTTTGGCTTTTTATACAACTTTTGGCTTATATTTACTTAAGTATCTTAAACATACTGCTCCGTTGTTTTAGGATAAGATACTGCTGTTAAGAAGTCTTATTCTGTCCTGATTTTCTTTCCCTATGTGACTTAAACTTTTTGTCTCGATATCTAAAGGAATTTTTTCTTTATCATTAAAATCAAGTAGTTTTACTACAGTATGTGTTATTGATTGTTATTGGGTCAGTTTTCCCAAATATACAATACACCCATTTAATATGTAAATTTAATCCTCTTTTAATCTGGGAAGAGTTGCTTTTGTGTTAAATATTTTCTGTTTGATAGCCTAAGTTTTTTTCCCACGTCTCTAATTATAGGTGTATTGGATTTCCTTTCTCACCTCTTTACACTGTCATTCATTTTCTTTCAAATCTTTTTTATTTTCTTTTTTTCTTTCCTCTGTATTAATTTTTTATGGAGTTAATCTGTATTCTCTTTTTGTTGTTGCTGTTCTCCTTGTTTAAATCAGATAGTTTTTATTAGGATATTTTTTGGGAGTGAGGGCGTCAGAGATAGGGTAACTTTCCCAGCTTGTCTTTTTAATGGCTTCCTTTTTGTTATAGAGAAGCTTAAATATGGCCTTTCTGTATGCACAGTCTTTCTCAGAACTAGTCTGGTTCAGAAAGATTTTCTGTCTTCAGCCTTCTGTTCTACTCTTGGATCTCTGTAGATCTTGAATTTTGAGGTGTTGCTCTCAGCTTGAAATGTTGCATTTTGTTGTTAGTTTTATTTATTTTATTCTGGGATTTGCAGCCTGTGGACATCCCTATCTTCCTCTCATCCACTCCTTTCCCTTATCTGAACCATCTCGCTTTTTTAACCCCTAGTGTTTCTGCCCAATTTGGTTTCAGTTTCTGGTGATTATCCTTCACTGTGATTTTTTTTCCTCCTGGAAGAGGGTGTTTGCTGGACATTTTAGAGATCTTCAGGTTCTAGACTTGTTTAACCTCGTATTTGATTTAGAGCTTTGAGACTGTCCTGGTTTTGCAGGTCATTTGCAGAGTCATCAGTTCATACTTTTTTCATTTCTGTGGCTTATAGAGGACTAGGTTGTGCATCCTACCATATATACTCCTATCATACAGCCGTTGATCTTTTGTAGGTCTTGTCACTGTTGGTGGTAAAAACCACGTTACAGGGTTTTGGAGGATTACCTCTAGTGTAGTCTTTTTGAAGATGTTCTCTTTAGGCTTTTTTTCTGTTATTTTGTTTTTGGTACTGTTTCTTTTGTTTTTGTGCTCCTAATTGGAGAAGATTGGGGAGATTAAATAAATTCAAAGTCCATATGATCACATCATTTAAAGTCACTTTAATGTATTTTTATTATATATAATAGAGGATATTAGTTCTGTTGGCATATTGTATGTCAGAATATAAACAGCTGGCCTGTGCTTCTTCAAATGCAGTTAGTTTGAGATAGCATAGATTATAGTAGGGTTCTACACATAATAGGTCTAGAGTGTGTCTTTATGTGTGTGTGATTTAAAGATAAGACTTGGATAATAAATAAATATTATAATAAATAATAAAAACTAATGGTTTGCAGGCTACATCCTTGTTTTTTAAGATATTTTTGAGAAACAACTAGCTGCTTAGAGAGTGCTTTTTTTGACATGGCATGAATATATATATATATATTTTTTTTTTTTTTTTTTAAGATTTATTTATTTATTTATTTGACAGGCAGAGATCACAAGTAGGCAGAGAGGCAGGCAGAGAGAGAGGAAGGGAAGCAGGCTCTCTGCCGAGCAGGGAGCTCGATGCGGGACTCGATCCCAGGACCCTGAGATCATGACCTGAGCCGAAGGCAGAGGCTTTAACCCACTGAGCCACCCAGGCGCCCATGAATATATTTTTAAAATCAGTTTTTATTACAACATGCATAGAAAAAAGAACCCAAGTCATAAATGTACATTTTAATGAATTATACAAGGTAAATATATCCAAGTCAAGAAATAGAAACATTACAGCACCCCAGAGCCCTCATAGTTCATCCTCTTAATTTCTATTCCTGTTAACCTCAAGAGTGTTGATTGATTATCCCATAGTCTTGGCTTATTTTTGAACATTATGTTATCATAGTATGTATTCATTTTTGTCTACTCTATTTCATTGTTATGTTTATTTATCCCTCTTTGTGTCTGTAGTTCATTCATTTTCATTGCACTGTCGTCTCTTGTATGAACATACTACAGTTTATCTAGTCAGTTGTTGATAGGCATTTGGGTTATTTCTGTTTGGAACTATTTTGAACAATACTACATTGAATGTTGCTGTAGTCTTTTGGTATACATGTACTTCTAATAGGTGTATACCTTTGAGTGGAAATACTGGGTCATAATTTGTTTTCCATTTTGGGTTGTTTATAGTCTCACCAGCCATGTTTGGTAGTTCTTGTAGTTCCACATCTTTATCAAAACTTGGTCCTATCAGTTTTTATAATTACAGCCATTCTGGAGTGTGTATAGTGGTATCTCGTAGTTTCATTTTGCATCTCCCTGATGACCAGTGAGATTGAACACTTTTTCACATGTTTATTAGCTATTTGGATATCTCTTTCATGAAGTCTCTTTTTAATGGGTTTATGACTTTTTATTTTGTTTTTTAGTTTTCTGATTATGAGCTTTTTGTTATATGTGCAGTAAATTTCTTCACCTTCTTACTTGCTATTTCTCTCAAATGATATTGATGAATGAAAGTTCTGAAGTGAATTATCATTTATATTCTTTAATGGTATGTGGTTTTGTATTGTTTAAGAGGTCAGTTGCTACTCATAGTCATACAGATAATTTTGTGCGTCTTTAGAGGTTTTTTTCCTTCTAACTTTTGTATTTAGATCCACAGCCCATTTGGAATTAATTTCTATGTAGGAAGAGAAATAAGGGTCAATTTTCCCCCAAGTAGCTGTCTAGAGAGTTTCTGTCCATTTCCTTATTCTGTCATGGGTCCCATGTGTGGAAGTTAGTATCACCATATAGGAGTTAAGAGAAAAAATGCAAATGCTGGATCCATATTGTCTATGTTCAAAGTCTGGCTCTGACATTTATTATTACTACTATTATTATTATTATTATTATTTAGTTTTTTTTTAATTTATATATTTTTATTAACATATAGTGTATATTTGCTTCAGGTGTACAGGTCTGTGAATCATCAGGCTTACACAATTCACAGCACTAACTGTAGCACATACCCTCCCCAGTGTCCATAACCCAGCCACCCTATCCCTCCCCCCCTCTACCCCCCAGCAACCCTCACTTTGTTTCCTGAGATTAAGAGTCTCTTACGGTTTATCTTCCTCTGCAGTCCCATCTTGTTTCATTTTTCCCTCCCTACCCACCATGACCACCCGCCCTGCCTCTCAAATTCCTCATATCAGAGAGATCATATTCTGACATTTATTATTTATGTGATTTTGGATAAATTATATACTATCTCTGGGCCTAGCCTTTCATCTGCAAGATGGACACAATAGAAGTCTCTGAGGATTAAGGGATAATTTTCACTAATGTCAGGTGTAAATGTATCTGCAGCTATAAATGCAGTTTTTCACTCTCTTCTCAGTTATTTTTTCATGTGAACGATTGGTAGTCTACCCTCACTTGTTTTCTCTTTTCATTTCAGACTTAAAGCTCTGAATAGTATCTAAATTCAGAGTTTAGTTTTGTTTTCCTTTCTTCCGGTCTCTTCAGTAATATAAAGCCAGACAAGTTCGCCCTTCCCTGCCTTTTGAGATGCACCTTATCACCGGACATGAACCTATCATTTTAGTATTTTAAGCCATTGTTCATAGATCTAAACCTTGTTCTTTAGTGCCCTCCCTGCCATTTACCTCCCTGCTATTCCTCTTTTTCCTTTTTTTTTTTTTAATCTTGCCTTACTAGATCTGTTCTATTTACAGTTATTTTATAAAGTCTCAGTGTTCTTTGGAAGGAGCTCTAAGAATGTCACTGGTACTCTTCAGTATTTGAGTTTTGTATCAGAAACTCCTTAGTCCACAGCAATGTTTTGCACATCTTTACTGAAGATAAGATTTGTCTTCTCTTGACTCTATAGGAAAGAAGAAAGAACTTTGCCAGTTTCTATCATTTTAGATACCACTGCAGGAAGACAGCACATTTCTCAGTTGGTCTTGTTAGGTTTTTGCATAGCAACTTCCAGTAGTCCTTAACTAAACCCATCATGCCAAATTTACTTGCCTTTAGGCACCAGTAACAGGTTTTAAATAAAGTTTCTTTGTGCTTTTGAAGTTTGTATATTCTGTGCTTTTTCTGTAGAGGTTCTGGGTTCTTTCTGTGAATCAGATACCATAAATATTTCTATCCATTACTTTTTGCTAACTTAGTGAATTAAAATAACAACTTATTTATGTTTGATTCTGTAGATATGCTGTTTGGCTTGGGCTCAGTTGAGTAATTCTGTTCGTCTCAACTGGGCTTATTTATGTTTCTACACTATGCTAGTGGTCGATGGCCTTGCTTAAAAATCTGACTTTGACTGTCAGCTTGGAGAAGCTTTGTGTTTCTCATTTGGCAGCCTTGCTTGGACTTACTCATGTGGTGGTCTCAGGGTTCCAAGAGTAGCAAACAGGCAAGTTCCTTTTTGAGTCTCTGTGTCACATAGGGCTCATTTTCCATTGAGCAAAAGCAAGTCACATGGTCAGCCCAGATTCAGGGGATGTAATACTTCACCTCTTAATGGGAAGAGAAATATGTGGTCATTTGGCAATTTATTACACTATTGTAGAGCTCTATAGTTCCACCTTCTGTTTTCATTTATTTTTGCCTTTTTCTCTTTCTGTGCTTTATTGAGGGATGATTTATAGACAATAACATGCACATGTTTTAAATGCACAGTTCTGACAAATATATACTCCTTTCTCACCATCACCCCATTCAAGATACGCAGCATTTCTGTCACTCCAGAAAGTCCCTTCTGCCACTCTGTAGTCATCCCCTCCTGACATTGCAGACAAGCACTGATATGATTTTTATCACTATAAATTAGTTTTGCCTATACTAGAATTTTATATAAATGAGATCATAGGTTATGTACTCTTTTGTGCCTGGCTTCTTTCACTCAGTATAATGTTTCTGAAATTCATCCATCCAGTGTTCCAATTTATTTATCCTAGTACTTCATCCACCCATATTATTTTCCACAAATTATGCAAAGGTAAATTGTAGCCCAATTTTTCCCAGTTATCACAGTGGATAAATTATTGATCTTTGAATTTGATAAACAAGTTTTTATTATTTGAGTGTGCTTTCTGGTGAGTTTTCTTTCAGATCCATAGGGAATTATGAAAGAAGAGTTTATTTAAGTAAAATCTAACTGTATGAAAACCAAAAATGTAGGATTTGTGATTAACATAGAAAGTATAACATTCAGAGATTGACATTTTAGTAATTAGATAAATCTCTGGGATCTAATTGATAGTTTTATGACTCATGTCTAGGCATATAAACAAGTATAAAGTATATTATAAATACTCCTTATTGTAATGTTTTTCTAAGCATTTGTAAATTAGAGAAAATGAGATTTTAAGAACTGGTTTTCCTTCTTTCTTTCTACTTAATAATGAAACAGAATATGGCTACTACTTGCTCTTCAATTAGGTAATTGGTTTAGCATGTTCAGTATAGGCAGGCAAGTTTGATTAATGCTCATGAAAAACTTTAATGTGAACCTACTCACAATAATTTTCCAGATAAATGCTTCTTTAGTACACTGTTAAATTCATCTGTGCTAGCAATCCATATGTTATTTATGATTGCAGAGGTGATTCTGTTACTATCCTTTTGGGAAATGGAAAATTAAATCATGATTTGAGGGAAAAATAGGATTCCGGCTTAATCAGTTAAATTGCCGTATAATTCTGGAATAGACAAAATAATTGCATGTCAGACAAAATTTGACATGATTAGATTTATATTTCCAACTTTCCTTTTATTTGTTCTGACACAAATAAATTTGGTTTATTCTAAATTGCACTGGTTGTCAGTAGTGTTGACAATCTTAGGTGATTTTTTTAAATTCGCTAATTAAAAAAATCACAGATTATATTTACTACTATTATGTTTAAGAACAAATCAAGAAAAGTACTGTATTTTAAAATTCTGGTTATAACTTCAGCTCTACAGAAAATTTTCATTATTCTGTTTTGCTAATTAAAATATTGGAGTAAATATCACTATGTGGTATCCTATTTTGCTCAGAACCATCAAAGCTTTTTCTTAGAATTAGACCTTTAAGTATCTGATTAGGACCATTCCTGTTTACTTTGGATAGGCAGTAGTAAAAGAAAGGGCTTTCTGTTCTTGGTAAGTCCTTGTGAAAATGAATTTACCAACTGGGTAGTAGTAATAACATACCCAACATCCTTCGGTCATCTTGGAAAATTATGAAAAGGCAGAGTTTTAAATGTTGGTGTTGTTATTTACCATATTTTATAATTATGAATTATTTATTTAACATCTGAATTCCTTGAATTAGTAATGTTTTGTGAAAGGTAAAGTGATCTTGATTCTTATGAAAAGCTTTTTCTTCCCCTGGCATTTCTTCTAGAAATCCCCTTTATTTACTCTATCAAATCAAGATTCAGCCATAGAAGCTAATGGTTTAG
The DNA here is from genome assembly GCA_003697995.1 of Taxidea taxus jeffersonii. Taxonomy (NCBI): domain Eukaryota; kingdom Metazoa; phylum Chordata; class Mammalia; order Carnivora; family Mustelidae; genus Taxidea; species Taxidea taxus. The sequence goes on along the minus strand of ML104556.1, from coordinate 54,348 downwards.
GAAGTAGGAGAATCATAATGCTAACCTGTAACCAGAAAGGTCAGAGGCAGGTTACCAATTCCTGAAGTCTGTTGCTTCTGTGATTTTACCTGTGCTTGATCACTTAATCTTTCTCCACAGGTCATGAGAAGTTTGTCAAATTAAGTTAATTACAAAAGAGAAGGAACACATCATAAATCAATTGCTAAGTGCTTAAGACAGCATTGGTATTTGCAGGGAAGATCAGTCACTAGAAAATGTATTGAGTGCTTAGATGTTATTTTGAAAATACTATATTTTGCTAATAGTAAAAGTTAATCAATACTTTAACCAGGGGCTCAGGGAATATAGATATCTTCATAATAAATCTTCTCTTACCCCCATAAGGAACAGTTATTTAGTAAATCTATAATATTCAGTCAAACTGATAAATGACGAGAATAGTCAGTCTAATTGGAAAACCCATTTTAAAATCATCATGGGATGTTCAGCAGTGTTTTTCTTACTGATTATGTGCACTATATTTAGTATGCCGTGAATTTGCTTTTAAATATACAAAGATACCACTTTTAATCCATTGTATTTTGTTTTCAGTATGAAATCCAATCCCAACTTGGTTTTATAAAATAAATTATAACTTCATAAACTAGAAATGCATTATTTTAAAACATGTTTACATCATTTTAATATGTAGCATAGAGTTTTACTTGACAGTTCTTTACTGCAGAAACCTATCTTGTCAACTAATAATTACAGAAAAATTTTAAAGACTGTGACTTATTTTAAATAATTTTAGAGATGTGCAACTTTAAAATATTTAATAGATATTACATTTACATTTTACTTTGTTGAAATTGTAAACATTTGTTTAGAAGAAGTAGAAATGGTTCACATTTCTACAGAAATATAAATTTCACTTATAAATTATGCTTTTTATTTCATAAAAATTTTCTAGTCAAAAGAGGATAGTTTTTAAAATCAAATTTATGTTTTTGTAAGTTATCACACTACTTAAATATTTAATTGGCCGGTTTTGCAGTGAAATCTTACTTCACTTCAACTAAAAATGAAACCTTAATGAAAATGTAAACCCCAAATATAGAGCATTGGTGAAAGAAATTAAAGACAATACAAGCAAAATAGAAGGATATTCCATACTCATGGGTTGAGAGAACAATAATTGTTAAAAGATGCATAATACCCCAAAGCAGTCTGCAGATTGATGCAGTCCCTATCAAAATACCAATAGTATTGTTCACAGAACTAGACCAAATAATCCTAAATTTGTATGGAACCATGAAAGACCCTGAATAGCCAAAGCAATCTTGAAAAAGAAACAAAAAGCTGGAAGTATCACAATTCCGGATTTCAAGTTATATTACAAAGCTTTAGTAATCAAAACAGTATGATACTGGTACAAAAATAGACACATAGATCAGCGGAATAGGATAGCAAGCCCAGAAACAAATTCATGTTTAAATGGTTAATTAATCGTTACCAAAAGAGGCAAGAATATGCAATGGGAAAAAGAAACCTTTCAACAAAATGGTGTTGGGAAAACTGGTCAGCCACATGCAAAAAATACACCATACAGAAAAATAAATTCAGAATGCATTAAAGACCTGAACGTGAGACTGAAACCGTAAAAATCCTAGAAAAGAGCACAGGCAAAAATTTCTCTGACATTGGGTATAGCAACATTTTTCTGTTTTACCTATCTCTGGAGGTAAGGGAAATAAAAGCAAAGAATAAAACCCAAATTCTGTTTTATTGAAGAAAAGATATTTGGTTTCATGCTAGTGATAAAATAGATAAAGTTAACTCTCATTAGCAAAGTGAAGGTAAGATTGTGATTTTGAATCTGCCACGAAATTGAACCTAATTGCATTTTTTTTTTTTTAAAACAGTTTGCAGGTCGAAGTAAGAAGGAAACCAAATACTCTCTTAAGGCAGTCGAAGACATGTTGGAAACACTGCAGATCACCCAGTCTTAAGGTTTCAAACTCTTTCACATTACATTTCACAACTGCACAATTGAACTTATTGGCCTATGACTTATTTACTAAATGCCTAGTGCTATTTATATACTAATTTTTTGTTAAGAGGGCAATTGTAAATGTTTATATAAACCTAAAAATGCCTTTTATTTACTAAGCAGGAAGATGGAGAGAAAGTCCACAGAAGAGAGATTTAATAAGATTCATATTGACTGTACATCATTCTCTTCATATCACACATATATAACTTCTTTTAAACCACAGCCTGATGTAGAAATCCCATAAATAAATTGTGTGATTTATTAAACTTGCATCTGAAGATTCTAAATTCTTTTTGTTACACTCAAATAGTGAATATGTTTTTTAGAATTCAGTTTCTAGTCAGCTCTTTTTTATTTGTGATAAGAAATATATAGCATGCATTGCTGACAAGGAAAATGTTGGCAGATTATTTCAATTCTCCTTATAGTGTCAAGTTTTTTGCTGTGCATTCCAGTAGGCTGTTGTTTTATGTACTATAATGTTACTCTGATAAATCTTTCTTAATAATGTTCAGTAATAGCTCTGTAAAATTTTTGTTTTGCCATAGGACATAATTGAGATTTTTACTTACAGAAAGCTTTAAGGTTATGCTATAATGCTACAGCCTTTATGAAAGTATTTATTGAACTTTTAAGTATTTTACATAAAAGAATATTAAGAGAAAATAGACAATAGGGACTTTAGAGTTTTCAGTGGCTGAATTATTTTTACTTAGGGAAAATAAGAAAACCTAAACTATCCTTAAGACCAAAATTTTTACAATTTTCATATTCATTACTCCTTAGTAGTAATAAGAACTTCTTTTTTCCTTTTTCTCTTTTCATGATAAACAACCACTTTACTACCTTCAAGAGTATTTTTCATGTTTCAGTGGAATAGAAAGAACTTTGAGACACTTTGAGAATTTTATTCAGACACAAATTAGTTTTTAAAATAGGCAATTGGTCATTCAGGGCATGTATTGTTAGTAGTAGTTTGTAATTTACATATACAAATTATGTGTTCTATGTATCACATACATGTATAATTGCTTATATAAATATAAATGTTTAGTTAGTTTACAATAGTAAACAGGAACTCCTGCAGACTTACCATTGCTGGATTTAGACAAATGGCATTCATGGAGGACTTGACAACTTGGAAGTCTCTAGGAAGAAAACTGTTGTCAGTATCAGTTTTTTAATCTTTTGAATAATTCTGTTAGTATATTATTCTCCATATCTGGCCTCATTGTTTTATTTTGCAGTCTTTTTCATTTTATTCTGCCATGAGAAATGAGATGTGAAATACTTTCCCCATGTAAAGGTAATTCTTATTAACAAATCTTTGTGATCACAAGATGCACTCTTCTGCCAGTGAATTTAGTAACTGCATTATCAACATAATCGGCCATCTCAGATTGTTTGTTATAAAGTGCTCATATATTATTCCACTACTTTCTTACCTCAACCTTCTATCAGTCACTAAGGTAGTGTTTACTTTAGCAATTATATTTATGTAAGGTAGTGCCTTGTATAATGGTTAGCCTAAGTTACACTTTATTTTTCTAATTTTAATACCTGCTTGCCAGGAATTTTTTATGAAGTACACTGTTAATGTGTAATTTATAAACCTCAGTGTAAATATACTGATCATCCTGTTGTGGCAGACATTTGTCAACTGCTTTTACTGTCACTTTTCCCTTGTTGACATTATCTTATATTGTTCAGGTAGGAACAGAAATCCCTGCTGTTCATGGAGATAAGGACCTTATCTTACCTCAGTCCTAGGATATATATCATGATTGATCTAAAACAGAAGTGGTTTCATTTCTTATGGTCTTTGAGATGCCAAAGCAGAACTTTTTTCAGTGAAGGAAATACTCTGTATTTGTGCTGTCTGATATGGTAGCCACTAACTGTAGCTTTTGAGCACTTGAAATGTGGCCAGCGGAACTGAGAGATTGAATTTTTAATTTAATTTAATTTAATTTAATTTTAATAGCTGCGTGTGACTCATGGCCACCATAGTGGGTAGTGCAAATATCTTAAGTGTGGGCTATGACCTATTTAAGGCTAATAAAATGAGCAGAAGCCTACTGGGAAGGGTCTTCCTTTCAAATTAAAAAGTCAAAGCTTTGTGAAGTGAGGCTTTTTGCCTCTTTCTCCTCCTTCAGCCCATGAGTGTCAGCAACATGCCGAGAGATACAGCAGCAATCTAACAACTATGAACACAATAAATAGGAGAACAAAAGCTAATTTTCAGAGATGGCTTTACAGAAAGATTAGAGAGAGTCTGTGTGCCGATGGCATCTTGAACACCTGAACCAACATAAGCACTTGCCAACTTCTACACTTACTACATGAGAAAAATAAACTCTTGATTAAGACATTGTTTGGATTTTCTGTTACTTTTGCCATATATGTTTGACTAATATATCCATCAGCTTTTTAAAAAAAATTTTTTATTTTTTTAGTATGCAAAACTTGTACTTTGAACATGCTGGGAATGTTTCAGAATACAATGATTTAAAGTTAAATAGATGAGTATGTACAACAAAAAAAGTAGTATCTTGTTGCAACTCAGCATATACAATTTAAGTCCACCTTAACCATAGGATAATACTGACTTGGGAACAGAGGAGGATATAGAAAAGATAGAAATGCAAGACCTGTGCTTCAGTATGCTGGGAATATATAATTTTTATTGGTAAATATTTCAAATAATCTTTTTTTTTTTTTCTGATGCCACAATCCATTTATTCTCAAAGTAACTTTATTTTACTTTATTTTATAGAACTGTAGGACTTTAGAAGAGACTTCAAAGATTAATTAGTTATATTCCATTTTAGGATGAGGAATCAAGGTTTTGAGAAATTAAGCTCTTCTGTGACAGAGCAGGACCCGGATGTCAGGGGTTCCCAAGTCAGTGTTCTTTCTGGTATACTCTGAGACATATGTCTCTTCTGTGGTATGTTCTTCCTATTTTAAAATGAGGAAAATAAGAGACAGATATATGCAAGGGGCATTGCTTGTTCAGAGCAAGGGCTAGAATTCAGATTTTCTGATTTGTGAAGCAATTTTTTAGTGGAATAATAAAGTCATAATTTCTTTTTAAAGTCATAATTTCATTTTGAATTAAACTGAACTTAAACTAAATTTCCCTTTTAAGCTATTACTTCATTTAGTCATTGTGAGAACTATTTCAGACTATTTAGAACTACTTTGAACCTCTTTCACTTTAAACCTCTGATGTATCCTATCTCCCTTCTCACTCTTGACGAGTAACTTCTTATTATAGCCTGGATTGTGTCCCCCCAGTATTCATATGCCGAAGTCCTAACCCCACTACCTCTGAATGTGATTTTGTTTGGAGTTAGAGGCTTTAAAGTGATAACTAAGGTAAAATTAGGTCATATGGATGGCCTGTAATCCAGTATGATTAGTATCCTTCTAAGAAAAGATTAGGACACAGACAACAGAGGAAAAACCATGGGAAGACAAAGAGAAGATGCCCATCTACAAGCCAAGGAGTGATTCCACAGAAGAAACCAACCCTCCTGACACCTTGATCTTGGACTTCTGGCCTTTAGAACTGTGATGAAATAAATTTGTTTTTTAAGACACCCAGTTCTCTGTGTACTTTGTTAAGGCAGCCTTAGCAAGCTAATAGAGCTCTCACTATTTCACAGAGAAAAACATACCCAGTATCAGACATTTTTATACCTGATTTCATCTCTTTTTCTCTTACAGGAGAAGTAGCCCTGCCCTTTTCTGAATGATTTCCCACCATTGTCCCCTCATTTTTATATTTAAGCCTTACTTTAGTTTCATGAATTTGCCATGCTGCTTTCTACTGTAGAGGATCCTTCCTTCTGCAGAATGTCATCTCTTTTCTTCACATTTGTCCTTAAATTATTTATTTTCTTATCTCTTTGATTTCAATAAAAATCTTCCTATTAACACTCAAATGTGCTCATTTCGTTACCTTTTTAAAATACCTCCCCTCATTTTCAGAATCCACCTCCAACTACTGCCCCATTTCTATTTTGGGGAGATTGGAGGCGGGTTGTCTTTGTTGTTTTGTTTTAGTTTTTTTTGCATTCTAATTCCTTTAGTTTTCTAAACTTGTAACTGTTTTTCTCCTCTCATTCTTTAAATTGCTCCATTGTGGCACCCCCCTTCCAACCCTCACCATATTCCTTTGAAATAGTTTAGTTCTGTGTCACCAGTCTGATGGATGTTTTCTGTTTGTAGAAACGGTGTTCTGTTTATTTTATGTTGCATTACACATTTCGGATCTGTCAATTCTACTCCCATTTTTATTGCCATCACCACCCTAGAACAAGCTATCATCTTCTGACTCCTGAATTACAACAATAGTCAGAAACTCTATCTCCTGCATCTTCACTTCTCAGTCTGTTCTCATTGTAGTTAGAATGTGACTAAACATCACTAATAATCTTTATACCACCCCCCCATTAAAACTCTTCAGTTGTTTCCCTTTGTTGCTCTATAATGGCCTTTTAAGGTTCTATGTAGTATCAGAACCAGAAAGGACAATTCAGATTCCCTGTGGTAAACTGTCTTCCTCTACTCTCCCCTCTATTTCTGAATTTAGCCACATTTAAATTCCATGGAGTTGTTAAACCTTCCTTTTCTACAAACCTGGCACTCATTCCCTCCATATACAACAAAGCCTTCTTTGACTCATCATCTTTCAGAGGTCAGGCCCCTCTTTTTTTTCCCCCCACCTGTATTAAAATTTTATATATTTATTTTTAATATTATTTTTATTAACATATAATGTATTATTTATTTATTTATTTATTTATTTACCCAGGGATACAGGTGTGTGAATCGTCAAGATTACACACTTCACAGCACTCAGCATATCACATACCCTCCCCAATGTCCATAACCGAGCCACGCTCTCCCTTCCCCCTCCCCCAAGCAACCCTCAGTTTTTTCATGAGATTAAGTCTCATGGTTTGTCTCCCTCCTGATCCCATCTTGTTTCATTTTTTTCCTTCCCTAACCCCCAAGCCCTCTCAAATTCCTCATATCAGGGAGATCATATGATAATTGTCTTCCTCTGATTGACTTATTTCACTCAGCGTAATACCCTGTAGTTCCATCCACGTCATTGCAAATGGCAAGATTTCATTTCTTTTGTGTATATATACCACAACTTTATCCATTCACCTGTTGATGGACATCTAGTTTCTTTCCATAGTTTGGCTATTGGGGACATAGCTTCTATAAACATTTAGGTGCACATGCCCCTGCACATCACATTTCTATCTTTAGGGTAAATACCCAGTAATGTGATTGCTGGGCCGTAGGGTAGCTCTATTTTCAACTTTCTGAGGCACCTCCATACTGTTTTCTAGAGTGGCTGTACCAGCTTGCATTCCCACCAACAGTGTAAGAGGGTTCCCCTTTCTCCTCATCCTTGCCAGCATCTGTTGTTTCCTGACTTGTTAATTTTAGCCATTCTGACTGGTGTGAGGTCGTATCTCATTGTGGTTTTGATTTATATTTCCCTGATGCCAAGTGATGTGGAACACATTTTCATGTGTCTGTTGGATCTGGATCTGGATGTCTTTGCAGAAATATCTATTCATAACCTCTGCCCATTTCCTGATTGGATTGTTTGTTCTTTGGATGTTGAGATTAATAAGTTCTTTCTAGTTTTTGGATACTAGCCCTTTTTGTGATACGTCGTTTGTGAATATCTTCTCCCATTCTGTCAGTTGTCTTTTGGTTTTGTGGACTGTTTCCTTTACTCTGCAAAAGCTTTTGCTTGCTGAAGTCCCAATAATTCATTTTTGCCCTTGCTTCCCTTGCCTTGGCAATGTTTCTAGGAAGAAGTTGCTGTGGCTGAGGTGGAAGAGTTTGCTGCCTGTGTTCTCCTCGAGGGTTTTGATGGATTCCTGCCTCCCATTGCAGCCTTTCATCCATTTTGAGTCTATTTTTGTGTGTGGTGTAAGGAAATGGTCCAGTGTCATTTTTCTGCATGTGGCTGTACAATTTGCCCAACACCATTTGTTGAAGAGACTGTCTTTTTCCATTGGATATTCTTTCCTGCTTTGTCGAAGATTAGTTGACCATAGAATTGAGGGTCTATATCTGGGCTCTCTATTCTGTTCCATTGATCTGCGTGTCTGTTTTTGTGCTAGTACCATACTGTCTTGATGATCACAGCTTTGTAATAGACCTTGAAGTCTGGAATTGTGATGCCACCACCTTTGGCTTTCTTTTTCAACATTCCTCTGGCTATTTGGGGTCTTTTCTGGTTCCATATAAATTTTAGGATTTTTTTTTCCACTTTATGGGGGAAAAATGATGGTATTTTTATAGGGATTGCAGATTGCTTTAGGTAGCATAGACATATTCACAATATTCTTCCAATCCATGAGCATGGAATGCTTTTCCATTTCTTTGTGTCTTCCTCAATTACTTTCATGAATACTTCATAGTTTTCTGAGTACAGATTCTTTGCCTCTTTAGTTAGGTTTATTCCTAGGTATCTTACTGTTTTGGGTGCAATTGTAAATAGGATCGACTCCTTAATTTCTCTTTCTTCTGTCTTCTTGTTGGTGTATAGAAATGCAACTGATTTCTGTGCATTGATTTTATATCCTGACACTTTACTGAATTCCTATACAAGTTGTAGCAGTTTTTGGAGTGGAGTCCTTTGGGTTTTCCACAAGTCTCATCATCTGCAAAGAGTGAGAGTTTGACTTATTCTTTGCTGATTTGGATGCCTTTAATTTCTTTTTGTTGTCTGATTGCTGAGGCTAGGACTTCTAGTACTATGTTGAATAGCAGTGGTGACAGTGGACGTCCCTGCCATGTTCCTGATCTTAGTGGAAAAGCTCTCAGCTTTACCCCATTGAGAATGATATTCACTATGGGTTTTTCATAGATGGCTTGGATGATACTGAGGAATGAACCCTCTATCCCTCCACTGTGAAGAGTTTTGATGAAGAAGGAATGCTGTACTTTGTCAAATGCTTTTTCAGCATCTATTGAGAGTATCATATGGTTCTTGCGCTTTCTTTTATTAATGTATCACATTGATTTGCGGGTGTTGAACCAACCATGCAGCCCAGGAATAAATCCCACTTGGTCCTGGTGAATAATCCTTTAATGTGCTGTTGGATCCTGTTGGCTCGTATTTTGGTGAGAATTTTTCCATCTGAGTTCATCAATGATACTGGTCTGTAATTCTCCTTTTTGATGTGGTCGTTGTCTGGTTTTGGGATCAAGGTAATTCTGGCCTCATAAAATGAGTCTGGAAGTTTTCCTTCCATTTTTCTTTCTTTTTTTTTTTAATTGGAACAGTTTCAAGAGAATAGGTATAAATTCTTCTTTAAATGTTTGGTAGAATTCCCCTGGGCAGCTGTCTGGCCCTGGGCTCTTATTTTTTGGGAGATTTTTGATTGCTGCTTCAATCTCCTTACTGATTATGGGTCTGTTCAGGTTTTCTGTTTCTTCCTGGTTCAGTTTTGGTACTTTTGTGTCTCTAGGAATGCATCCATTTCTTCCAGATAATCAAATTTGCTGGTTATAGTTGCTCATAATATGTTCTTATAATTGTTTGTATTTATTTGGTGTTGATTGTGACCTCTTTCCTTTAATTCATGACTTTATTAATTTGGGTCCTTTCTCTTTTCTCTTTGGTAAGTCTGGCCAGGGTTTTACCAATTTTATTAATTCTTTCAAAGAAGCAGCTTCTAGTTTTGTTGATTTATTCTGCTGTTCTCTTGGTTTCTATTTCATTGCTTTCTGCTCTGATCTTTATTATTTCTCTTCTCCTGGTGCGTTTAGGCTTTCTTTGCTGCTCTTTCTCCAGCTCCTTTTGGTGTAGGGTTAGATTGTGTACTTGAGACCTTTCTTGTTTCTTGAGGAAGGCTTGTATCATTATATACTTTCCTCTCAGGACCGCCTTGCTGTGTCCCACAGATTTTGAACAATTGTGTTTTCATTTTCATTTGTTTCCATGAATTGAAATTTTTTCAATTCTTCTTTAATTTCCTGGTTGACCCATTCGTTCTTTAGAAGGATGCTCTTTAGTCTCCATGTATTTGAGTTCTTTCCAATTTTCCTCTTGTGATTGAGTTCTAGCTTCAGAGCATTGTGGTCTGAAAATATGCAGGGAATGATCTCAGTCTTTTGATACCAGTTGAGACCTGATTTATGACCCAGGATGTGATCTATTCTGGAGAATGTTCCATGTGCCCTAGAGAAGAGTATGTATTCTGCTGCTTTGGGATGGAATGTTCTGAATATGTCTATGATGTCCATCTAGTCCAGTGTGTCATTTAAGGCCTTATTTCTTCGTTCTTTTGCTTAGATGATCTGTCCATTTCAGTGAGGGGAGTGTGAAAGTCCTCTACTATTACTGTATTATCGATGTGCTTCTTTGATGTTTGTTATTAATTGGTTTATAGAATTGGCTGCTCCCATGTTAGGGGCATAGATATTTAAAATTGTTAGATCTTGTTGTTGGACAGATTCTTTAAGTATGATATAGTGTCCTTCCTCATCTCTTATTATAGTCTTTGGCTTAGAATCTAATTGATCTGATATAAGGATTGCCACCCCAGCTTTCTTTTGATATCCATTAGCATTGTAAATTGTTTCCCACCCCCTCACATTAAATCTGGAGATGTCTTTGGGTTTAAAATGAGTTTCTGATAGACAGCATATTGATGGGTTTTGTTATTTTATCCATTCTGATACCCTGTGCCTTTTGATTGGGGCATTTAGCCCACTTACATTCAGGGTAACTATTGTAAGGTAGGACTTCAGTGCCATTGTATTGCCTGTAAGGTGACTGTTACTGTATATTTTCTCTGTTCCTTTCTGTTCTGTTACATTTAGGCTTTCTCTTTGGTTAGAGTACCCCTTTCAGTATTTCATGTAGGGCTGGTTTGGTGTTTGCAAATTCTTTTAATTTTTGTTTGTCCTGGAAGCTTTTTATCTCTTCTTCTACTTTCAATGACAGCCTAGCTAGATACAGTATTCTTGGTTACATATTTTTCTCATTTAGTACTCTGACTATATCATGCCAGTCCTTTCTGGCCTGCCAACTCTCTATGGATAAGTCTGCTGCCAATCTAATATTTCTACCATTGTATGTTATAGATTTCTTGTCCTGAGCTGCTATCAGGTTTTTCTCTTTGTCACCAAGACTTGTAAGGTTTAGTGTTAGATGATGGAGTGTGGACCTATTTTTATTGATTTTGAGGGGGATTCTCTGTGCCTCCTGGATTTTGATGCTTGTTCCCTTTGCCATATTAGGGAAATTCTCTATAATTTGCTCCAATATGCCTTCTGCCCCTCTCTCTGTTTTTTCTGGCATCCCAATTATTTTAGTACTGTTTTGTCTTATGGTATCACTTAATCTCTCTAATTTTCCCCTACTGGTTCAGTTAGTTGTTTGTTTCTCTTTTGCTCAGCTTTATTCTCTATAATTTGGTCTTCTATATCACTAATTCTCTCTTCAGCCTCATTTATACTAACAGTAAGAGGCTCCATTTTTTATTTCCCCTTATTAATAGCTTTTTTAATTTCAGCTTGGTTAGATTTTAGTTCATTTATTTTTCCAGAAAGTGCTTTTATTTCTCCAGTCAGGGTTTCTCTAATATCTTCCATGCCTTTTTCGAGCCCAATTAGCACCTTGAGAATCGTTCTGAACTCTAGTTCTGACATATACCAATATCCATATTGATTAGGTCCCTAGCCATTGATAGTGCCTCTTGCTCTTTTGTTGTTGTTGTTGTTGAGTTTTTCCACCTTGTCATTTTATCCAGATAAGAATATATGAACTAGAGAATAAAATACTCAAAGGGTGGCAAAGACCCCAGGAAAGTGCACACTATCCAAATCAGAAAAGATAAAAAACCTGGGGGGAGAAGAAAGGGGGGAAAAAGAAAAAAAAAGTATATATATATGACTAGACTGTTGAATAGAGCAGAGCCACCCACTTGATTTTGGGTGTATTTTGGTCTCTTAGAAGAAACTACCTCCCACGTTTTTAAAGAAAGAAAAACATTTATATACAAAAATAAAGGTAAACATGAAGGGATGGAATATGACTATAAAGTTGAAAATTTTAAGACATTCTAAAAAAGGAATTGATAAGTTGGTTGGAAAAAGAAAAATAGACGAAATATGCTCAGGCTGGAAACTAGAATAAAGCTATATACTAGATTTAGCATATATTTTGATCTATGAGAAGAAATTATATCCCAAAATTTTTTAGAAAAAAATTCTGTATGTATACAAAAAATAAGGTTAAATACAATGAAGGGATAAAATATGACTATAAGAATGAAGGTTTAAGGGACGCCTGGGTGGCTCAGTTGGTTAAGCGGCTGCCCTCGGCTCAGGTCATGATCCCAGCGTCCTGGGATCGAGTCCCACATCGGGCTCCTTGCTCGGCAGGGAGCCTGCTTCTCCCTCTGCCTCTGCCTGCCTCTGTCTGCCTGTGCTCTCTCTCTCTCTCTCTAGCAAATAAATAAAATATAAAAAAAAAAATGAAGGTTTAAGAATTTTTTTTAGAAAGATATTGTTAAGATAAACTAGTTAAAAAACATTAAAGAAGGAAAGAGGAAAAAACAATAATAAAAATAATAAAATAAAAAGTTAATTTTGCAAGGTTAAAGGATCAAGGGGGAAAGCCATGACTTCTATGCGTTGCTTTCTCCTACCTCTAGAGTTCCACTGTTCTCCTTGATCGGTGAGCTTGGTCTTGGCTGGATGTTTTTGCTGATCGTCGGCCGGAGGGAGTGGGTTTTGCATGGGGGCTGTTGTTGTGATTCTCAAATGACTTTGCCTGAGGCGGAATTGCACCACCCCTGCCAGGGACCAAGCTAAGTAATCTGCTTGGGTTCGCTGTCAGAGCTTTTGTTCCCTGAATGCTCTCTGTACCGCTTTGGAGGACAGGAATGAAAATGGTGGCCTCCCAGTCTCTGGCCCAGAGGAGCCAAGAGGTCAGGGCCCCACTTCTCAGTGTGCCCTTAGAGATAAGCAGTCCATCACTCCTGTCTCCCTGGTCTCCAGCCGCACTCTGAGCTCACCCAGCCTGTGACCGAGTGTTGCTAACTGTGGCACACTGCCCCATTTGGAGTCTCCAAACCCAGCAGATTCCTGCAGCACTGCTTCTCCCAGAGGAGAAAGGTGAGTCTTCCCAGATCTTCCACTTGTGGGGTCCCTACTCGAAGAGCAGTGGCCCGGCTGTGCCTTGAATCATGGTTTAATGTAACCCCAATCTGAAAGCTCACTCTTTGGCTCTGTTTCTGCATCCAGCTTCCCCGTTCTGATACCTGGCAGCTCTGCCACACTCAGACACTCCAAATCTCTCTGTGACCCTGTGGGTCCTGAGGCCACACTGTCCCCAAGAGGGTTCTACCCCAGCTTAATCTCTCAAGCAATGTTCCTCAGTGGAGCAGACTGCTAAAAGTTGAATTTTGCTCCACTGCTCCGTCACTTGCCAGGAACCGGCCTTCCCCACCACGGCCTACCCCATCACTTCAGATTCACTTCTCTGCATGTCCTACCTTTCAGAACGTGGTTGATTTTCTGTTCCTAGAATTGCTGCTCTTCTTCTATTTCCTGTTGAGTTTGTAGGTGTTCAGAATGGTTTGATATCTATCTAGCTGAACTCCTGGGATCTGATGTCATTTCAGTCTCCTACTCCTCCGCCATCTTGCCTCAAGTCCTGTCCTCCCACTTGTATTTTTAAAATAATGTTTTATAATACTTTGACTCATAAAAAGTTGCAAAAACAGTATGGAAGTTCCTGTGTACCAGCTTCTTCCTTTTACGTTTTTTTTTTTTTCTTTTAAATTCATTGAGAGAGAAAGAGCACAGGTGTGGGAGGAGAAAGGGAGAAGCAGAGTCCTCGCTGAGCAGGGAGCCCGATGTGGGGCTGGATCCCAGAACATTGGGATCATGACCTGAGCCAAACATAGATATTTAACTGACTAAGCCACCCAGGGACCCCTTCCTGTTATCTTAACCATAGTATATTGTCAAACCAGGAAATTTACATTGCAACAGTACTATTAACTAAGTTACTGGCCTTATTTGATTTTCCCAATATTTACGTGCTCTTCTTTTTTCTGTTTATAAAATGTTATATATATGGATTCATATTATTATTACCATAAACAGAATCTAGAACTTAACATCATAAAGAAACTCATTCTTGCTTCTTAATAATTATACCTTCATCTAACCCTAATGACTGGCATCCATTGATCTCTTCTCTATCACTATAATGTAACTTTAAGAGTGTTAGATCAATAGAATCATACAACTTATAACCGTCTGAGACTGGCTTTTCACTCGGTATACTGCTCTTTAGATCCATAAGTGTTATTGCTGTGTTGATAGTTTCTTCCTTTTTATTGCTAAATAGTATTACACTCTGTGGATGTAACTGAGTCTGGTAATCAGCTCACCATGCATGGAAAGACCTGAATTGTTTCCACAACCAAGTGGTGTTTATTCCAGATAGGCAAGGCTGCTTTAATATTTGAAACTTAGTGAATGTAATCCATTGCATTAAGAAGAAAATAAGAAATACCACTTGATCATATCAACTGATGTACAAAAAGTATTTGACAAATTTTAATGTCCGTTTATGACAAAAACTAATTTAGCAATAGAAGGAAGCTTCCTTAATCTGATAAAAAAAAAAAAAACCTGTAATATTTACATCTAGGGACACCTGGGTGACTTGGTTATGTATCTGCCATCTGCTCAGGTCATGGTCACAAGGTCCTGGGATTAAGTTCCGCATTGGCTCTTTGCTCAGTGGGGAACCTGCTTCTTCCTCTTCCTGCTGCTCCCCTTGCTTGTGTTCTCTCTCTCTCTCTCTGACAAATAAATAAAATATTAGGAAAATAAAACATGTAGCATCATCTTGATGAAAATACATACTTTCTTCCAAAGATTGGGGATGAAGCAAGGATGTATACTCTTATCACTTCTAGTCAGCATAGTACATGATATCTTTGCTTGTGCAGTAAGATAAGAAAAAGGGAATAAAAGGCATACAGGTTGAAAAGGAAGAAGCAAAGCTGTTTATATTTACAGATAACCTGATGGTATACATAGAAAATCCCAGGAATTCTCCCCAAACACCCTGAACTAATAAGTGAGTTTTAAAAGATATTAGAATATAAGGTCAACAGAAACCATAATTCTCTATGTTAGGAATAAATAGTATTGATTACAGTTGCTCAAAGAGTAAAATATTAAGGCAAGAAAGAAAGAAGACAAATAAATGGAGAGACATACCATATTCATGGAGTGTAAGACAACATAGTAAAGATGTTAATTATCCCCCAAATGGCTATTGGTGTAGTACAGTTAATATCAAAATTACAGGGTTGCCTGGGTGGTTCAGTTATTAAGCATCTGCCTTGGCTCAGGTCATGATCCCAGGGTCATAGGATTGAGCCCCATATCAGGCTCTCAGTTCTGCAGGAAGCCTGCCTTTCCCTCTCCCACTCCTCCTGCTTGTGTTCCCTCTTTCATTGTGTCTTTCTCTGTCTAATAAAATCTTTAAAAATATATATGTCAAAGTCACAGATTCTTTGTAGATAGAACTTTATAAAATTTATATGAAAAACAAATGAACTAGAATAGTCTAAACAACTTTGCAAGAGAAAATAAAGTTGGAACAATCAGACTAGCAGATACTGACGTATGTAGCTCTAGTAATCAAAACAGTGTGGTATTGTTACTGACCATGTGGTTTTGTCAGAATGATAGACACACAGAACAGAGGAACAAGATAGAGTCCAGAACACACCCCCACCAGTATGGCAAACAAATTTTTGAGAAAGATGCAGAAGCAATACAATGGTGGAATTGGTCTGGGACAATTGCATATTCAACAAATGACGCTGAAAAAATCAGACATTCATAGTAAAGCCCTCACCTAGTCTTCCCACCTTATGAAAAAGTTAACTCAAAATAGGTAATGGATCTAGATGTAACATAAAACTACAAAGTTTTTAGGAAAAAAAAAACATGAAAAAATTTCTTTGAGGTAGGGTTAGGCCAGAATTCTTCAAGTGAAAACAAAAGTGCAATCTTTTTTAAAAAGTTGAATAAATTGAACTTTGTCAAAAATAAAAACTTGTTCTGAGAATGACCAGTTAAAAGAGATGAAAAGAAAAACCATAGAAAATACTTGCAACCATCTATTCTATAAAGCACTTCCAAATTCAATAGAAAAAAAAAAGTGGGCAAAAGACTTGCACAGACACTTAAAGAGGCTATAGAGATAGCAAATATGCACATGAAAAATGTTCAAAATCATTTGCTCTTAATAAGGAAGTGCAAGTTGAAGCTATAATGACATACCTCTCACATTCATTAGACTGGCGGAAACATACCCATTATTTTATGTGCTGATGATTATGTGGAGCAACTTGGAAATGTGAAATTTTTAGCTACTCTGAAAAAGTTTATTGTAGGGGTGGTGGGTAGTTCAGTGGGTTAAAGCCTCTGCCTTCAGCTCAGGTCATGATCCCAGGGTCCTGGGATCAAGCCCCACATCGGGCTCTCTGCTCTGCGGGGAGCCTACTCCCCCCCGCATCCTACCTGCCCTCTGCCTACTTGTGATCTCTGTCAAATAAATAAAATAAAAATTTTTTTAAAAGAAAGTTTATTGTATACTTTTATGTTATCATGTAACTTTAATTATATCACCTTAATTATATTTTCAAATAATTTTGTCCTTCAGTATATTCTCTAATTACAGGTCAGAGACTGTGTCTATATTTAGACATGTTTTTCATCCTAGTTTCTAGCATGATACCTGCACTTGGTACATTTTTCTTTTAATACAAAAAAAAAATACTATGAATATCTTGATATAATTTATTTAACAAATCTTACTTCTAGTAGTTTAGCTTCACTTTGTTTTGTTGTCAAATAAATTATAATCAGAAAGTTACCTAAAAATGTAATGTATATATCATATGAACAATATTATAAGACTGCCAAAGAGATTTTATATGACATATAAGTAATAGAAAAATACAATGATTAACAATATAAACTGGAGCCATTTCAAGTTGTAGAAATTCCCCAACAGTAAGTATACTGCAAATGACCAAAAGTGATTAATGGACTATTGAAATTTTAGTTAACAATTCTCAAAGTATTTTTGAACTTGTTAGAAATGCAAATTATTGAGCCTCACCACAGTCTATTAAATGAGAGACTCGGGATGCAGTCCTGCAATTTGTGTTTTAACAAACCCATCAGGTATTCCTGAAATCCACTAAATTTGAAAACCATTTTTCTACAGTTGACTCAGCTATTGAAAGATTGATTGGAAGAAGCAAATGATTCTGGGAAATTTGTATTATTTTCTTTCTTGCATTATATTTGTGTATAGTGTTCTTTCTGTTATCCTCTCTTCTCCCCACATTTTCCCCCATTTCATTTTGGGTTTTTGCCACTCTATTTTCCCTTGATACCAAATAAAGAACTGAGGTATACATGTATGTTTCATATATTGAATGGAGTGTTTTACCCTTTGTAATTTTAAAATTAGTATATATGTAGAAATATACTAAATATACATATATACTACCTTTCTTAGAAGTCAAACTGAATTTATTTGATTTATAGTAGTTGCTCTCAATAACTCTTTTCCCTCAATAACTTTTTTTTTTAAACTTTTTTATAAGAAAAAGGAGGTGGAAGTGGATCAGTGGTCTTTAAAAAGAGAAATTTTGTGTATCTACACACAGAGAGATGTTCATATATATGCCTCTCTATCTTTCTATGTATATATGTATAATTATATTTCTTTTTGCACACAATTGTAATAACAATGGGGGTGTACATGGTGTAAGCTTTGTATCGTAATGGGCACAGTAGAAAACAAGAATAATATTAAGTCCTCTGTTCTACATTCATTGTTTCTTAATATAAAAATCAGATTAATAGGAACATTTTGATGCTTAAAAAGTTAAATTGGGGGACACCTGGGTGGCTCAGTTGGTTAAGCATCTGCCTTTGGCTTAGGTCATGATCCTAGGGTCCTGGAATCAAGCCTCGTGTCAGGCTCCCTGCTCCCTCTCCTTTTGCCCTTCTCCCTGCTCATGCACGTTCTCTCTCTCTTTCTCTCTCTCTCGTAAAGAAATAAATATATATTTTTAAAGTTAAATTAGAACCACATCACAGAAAACAATTTCAGCTGCAAATGAATGAATTCCGTTGGGGTCAATTGTATGTGTACTGTTTAATATAGGAATACAAGCATTATAGGAACATACATTTTCAGGTCTTTAGGTCCTGGAAGATTTCCTCTACCTTAAAACTCTGCTGCCACCAAAACAACTTGGAGACAGTAATTTGGCAAATAAATCACTGACAGAAAAATATCTGCTTGCAGATGCCCAAGTAAAACTGAACATCACCAATTAGAGAGAATGGACAGTAACTTTAAGAAATCTGAGTTTAGGGACGCCTGGGTGGCTCAGTTGGTTAAGCGGCTGCCTTCAGCTCAGGTCATGATCCCAGTGTCCTTGGGATCGAGTCCCACATCAGACTCCTTGCTCGGCAGGGAGCCTGCTTCTCCCTCTGCCTGCCTCTCTGTCTGCCTGTGCTCGCTCTCTCTCTCTCTCTCTAACAAATAAATAAAAAAATAAAATCTTTAAAAAAAAAAAAAAAAGAAGGAAATCTGAGTTTAGGGACACCTGGGTGGCTCAGTTGGTTAAGCGGCTGCCTTCTGCTCAGGTCATGATCCCAGCATCCTGGGATCGAGTCCTGCATCAGGCTCCTTGCTCGGCAGGGAGCCTGCTTCTCCCTCTGCCTCTGCCTGCCACTCTGTCTGCCTGTGCTCATTCACTCTCTCTCCCTCTCTCTCTGACAAATAAATAAATAAAATCTTAAAAAAAAAAAAAGAAATCTTAGTTTATACCTAAGTAACTTGAGAGATACTACTAAGAGATCCTTTGTGAATTCAAATCTTTCATAAGGAACTTAAATATTACATGAAAATATGGATAAGAATTATTTGAGTATGTAATTGTATCAAGTGAATGACCAAAAATTAAGATTTATCAAAAAGCATATTCTTCAAAAATCTAGGTAACAATATCTACCTTAATATATCAACTTAAAATGAGTTTCAAGTTCTCCAGAGTGTTACCTATAGCTGTTAGTTTAAAGAATTGAACTCAATTCTTTAGAACCACTTTCACTATATGTTTTATGGGTCAGAACCAGAGAAAACACAGTTCATTGGCTGATAATTCCTCAATGTAACCACACCGCCCATCTGACCAAAAAAAGTACTGGGATAAATGACCATAATTCTTGCAAGGGGAATCAAAGTTGGAAGGTTCCAGACAAAAATGAAGAAAAACTATAAACATTGCCTTGCTACCAAGAACTTCAAATAACATGTACATATGATGATATAAAGGAACTAATAGCAGTCAGAAAATAGACATGCTACCAAAGATATGGCTGTCTCATGAGTGGTACCCAAGAATCAGAGCTCTGGTGCTGGCATAAATGCAGTCTTTATAAAGAATGAGAGGGAGCTTTAAAAAATAAGTTAAAGATGTAAAAGTAATTGAATACGATATTGGTTTGTTTTTTTTTTTTTTTTCATTCTGGAGGGTACTTCTCAGTATTTCGTTTTTCTGCATAAAATTTCTCTAAAGATTTTTCCACAAGGAGGTATTTACTAGTCTAAGAATCAAAATGGACTATTTTGTGTTAATAATTATATCCTAATTTAGCTTAGTAACTTTAAATTTGCACCTAATTTTCTATTAACAGATCTCAAATGTCTGTGAACTAATATTGGAATTCATATTTTTAACAGTCATTGATCAAAAATGAAAAAACTTTATTTTCAATTATATATATTTTTTTTTCCTCCAACAAACTTATAGAAGTACGCCACCTAGAGTAAATTTTATAATTTTTAAAATATAAAACAGTTGGGCTGATTTAATGTTATTTTAAGCCCAGAAAGTAGGCCTATCTTAATCAAAATCAAACTAAATAATATAATTATGGATTTTTTTCATATACTTTGTTTTTACATGTGACCTTTTTTTTTTTTTAAGTAGGTTCCAAGCCCAGTGTAGAGCCCAATCTGGGGCTCGTACTTATGATCCTGAGATCAAAACCTGAGCTGAAATCAAGAGTCAGACACTTTACCAACAGAGCCACCCAGGTGCCTCTACATGTGACCTAGTATTGATGTATGTAACACAGAATATTTTTGTTAATAGTTTCAGAGAAGCAGTCTACTTAATAAGCCCTCTTGAGATGGATAACAAATCAAGTTCAGGAATTGTGCTTTTCTAAACCTGATTCAATGACATTAGGGCTGATTTTAATATGTTATGTCAACTAAAATAATTATGGAAATATTTGAGAGATATTATATATAATGACTTATACACACAAGCAGTAAAAATTAATCTTGGTGTGTTCAGTGATTTTTTCTTAAGTATAATTTTAGAAGACACAGTCATTGACTAAGCTTTGATGCTAGAGGTCTGAACATACAAGTAGTTGAAGTTTTTCAAATGCTAATAAAATGTGAATCGAAAGAATCTTTTATTTGGTTTCTTATGGTTTTTTAGGTGGGAATGGAAGCATATAAAATGAGTTTAAAATTTATTTATTGACAAAGCACTGTAAGATGTTGAGGCTTATAGGTTTCTTCAACTAGGTGTGTTAAAAAGCATTATTTTTTTTATTTTTTCCCCAGCTTTATTGTAATATAAGTGACATGTAACATTGTATAAGTTTAATGTGCACAATGTAATGATTTGATGCATGTAGATATTACAAAGGGCTTACCATAATAAGATTAATTAATGCATTCTTCATCTCATATAATTACCATTTTGTTGTTGTTATGAAGAAAACATTTAAGATTTATTCTCCTAGCAACTTTCAAGTATACAGTACATATTGCATACATGCTGTATGTTAGATCCCTAGAACTTACTCATCTTATAATTCAAAGTCTGTGCCCTTTGACCAATATCTTCCCATTTCCCCCAACTTCTAGCCCTGGTAATTATCAATGTACTCTCTGTTTCAGTGAGTTTGACATTTTTAGATTCTACATATAAATGAAATCATACAATATTCGTCTTTTTCTCTGACTTATTTCACTTATCATAATGCCTTCAGGGTCCATCTGTGTTGTCACAAAGGCAGGATCGTCACCTTTTTAAGAGCTGAATTATATACACATACCACATTTCCTTTATCCATTCATCCATCAGCAGACGCTTAGGTTCTTTCCATGTCTTGGCTATTATGAATAATGCTGCAGTGAATATAGGAATACAGATACCTATCCAAGATAGTAATTTCATGTATTTTGGATACATACTCAGAAGTAGAATTGATGGACCATATGGTACTTCTATTTTTATTTTTTAAATTCTTTTTCAGTGTTCCAAAATTCATTGTTTATGCACCACACCCAGTGCTCCATGCAGTACATGTCCTCCTTAATACCCACCACCAGGCTCACCCAACCCCCCACACCCTCCCTTCCAAAACCATCAGTTTATTTCTCAGAGTTCACAGTCTCTCATGGTTTGTCTTCCCCTATGATTTCCCCCAACTCACTTCTCCTCTCAATCTCCCAATGTCCTCTGTGTTATTCCTTGGACTCCACAAGTAAGTGAAACCATATGATAATTGACTCTCTATTTTTAATTTTTAAAGGAACCTCAAGATTATTTTCCATAATAGCTGTACCAATTTATATTCCTACTGATAGTGCACTAGGGTTCCTTTTCTGCCACATCATCTCCAGCATTTATTATGTCTGGTATTATGATGATAGCCATTCTAACAGGTGTGAGGTGGTATCTCACTGTGGTTTTGGTTTGCATTTCCCTGTTGATTCGTGATATTGAGCACCTTTTTACATTCTGGTGACCATTTGTTTGTCTTCTTCAGAAAAATTCAGATCCATGTCCATTTTTATTTATTTATTTATTTATTTATTTATTTATGCTATTGAGTTTTACGAGTTCCTTATATAATTTGGATATTAACCACGTACCAGATGTATGGTTTACAAATATTTTCTCCCATGTTTTAGGTTTCCTTTTATTTTATTGATTGTTTTGCTATGCAGAAGTTTTTAATTTGATGTAGTCTCACTTGTTGCTTGTCCCTTTGGTGTCATATCCAAAAAAATCATTGCCAATGCTGACACTAATGAAATTTAAGTACTTTGTTGAATAGCAGTAGTAAGAGTGGGCATCATTGTCTTGTTCCTAATTTTAGTGGGAAAGTTTTCAATTGTTCACTGCTAAGTATGATGTTATCTGTGTGTTTGTCTGGTATGGACTTTATTATATGAGCTTTCTTCCTCCTATACCCTACTTGTTGGAGTTTTTATCACAAAAGAATTTTGAATTTTGTTCAGTGCTTTTTGTCTGTATCTATTAAGGTGATCATGTTATTTTTGTCCCCTAGTACATTAATGTCGTTTATCATATTGATTGATTTGCATTTAACCATCTTTGCATTCTAGGGATAAATTCCACTTGATTATTACATATGGTCCTTTTAACATGTGTTTGAATTGAGTTGCTAGTATTTTGCTAGTATTCAGTTGCTGGAATTTTTGTGTGTGTATTCATCAGAGATACTGGCCTATAGTTTTCTTTTCTTATAGTCTATTCTGGTTTTGGCAGCAAAATAGTGTTGGCCTTGTAAAATGGATTTTGGAATGTTCTCTCTTCAAATTTTTGGAAGAGTTTGGAATATCAGGATTAATTACTAAAACTTTTGATAGAATTCACTAGTGAAACAATCTGGTGCTGAACTTTTCTTTGTTAGGAGATTTTTGATTATTGAGTCAATCTTCTTGTGATAATTGTGATCTTTTATGATTTTTTTAGTCATGATTTATTTTTAATGCATTGTGTGTTTCTAGGAATTTATCCATTTCTTCTAGGTTGTCCCATTTGTTAGTGTATGATCGTCCATGGTAGTCTCTTATGATTCTTTGTATTTCTCTGGTATCAGTTGTAATGACTCCCTTTTCATTTATGGTTTTATTTACTTGAGGCTTCCCTTATTTATTTATTTATTTAACATATAATGTATTATTTGCCCCAGAGGTACAGGTCTGTGAATCATTAGTCTTACACTTTTCATAGCACTCACCATAGCACATACCAAACCACCCAATCCCTATCCCCACAACCCTCAGCAGCCCTCATTTGTCTTGTGAGATTAAGAGTCTCTTACGGGGGCACCTGGGTGGCTCAGGGGGTTAAGCTTCTGCCTTCGGCTCAGGTCATGGTCTCAGGGTCCTGGGATCGAGCCCCACATCGGGTTGTCTGCTCAGTGGGGAGCCTGCTTTCCCCTCTCTCTCTGCCTGCCTCTCTGCCTACTTGTGATCTCTGTCTGTCAAATAAATAAATAAAATCTTTAAAAAAAAAAAAAGAGTCTCTTATGGTTGGTCTCCCTCCCGATCCCATCTTGTTTCATTTTTCCCTCCCTGCCCGCCACTACCTGTCACCCTGCCTCTCAAATTCCTCATATCAAAGAGATCATATGATAATTATCTTTCTCTGACTGACTTATTTCACTCAGCATGATACCCTCTAGTTCCA
This sequence comes from Taxidea taxus jeffersonii, assembly GCA_003697995.1. Lineage (NCBI taxonomy): Eukaryota > Metazoa > Chordata > Mammalia > Carnivora > Mustelidae > Taxidea > Taxidea taxus. Next base: position 30,681 of record ML104556.1, on the reverse strand, counting down.
TCCACATCATTGCAAATAGCAAGATTTCGTGTTTTTTGATGGCTGCATAGTATTCCATTGTTTGTATATACCACATCTTCTTTATCCATTCATCTGTTTATGGACATCCAGGTTCTTTCCATGGTTTAACTACTGTGGACATTGCTACTATAAACATTCTTGTACACGAGCCCATTTGGATCACTGCACTTCTATCCTTAGGGTAAATAATCAGTAGTGCAATTGCTATTTTCAACTTTTTGAGGCACCTCCATACTGTTTTCCAAAGTGGCTAGCCAGCTCACATTCCCACCAACAGTGTAGGTGGGAATCCTCTCCAACATCTGTTGTTTCCTGACTTCTTAATTTTAACCATCGTGACTGGTTTGAGGTGGTATCTGACTGTGGTTTTGATTTGTATTTCTCTGATGCTGAGTGATGTGGAGCACTTTTTCACATGTCTGTTGGCCATCTGGATGTCTTCTTTCCAGAAATGTCTGTTCATGTCTTTTGCCCATTTCTTGATTGGATTATTTGTTCTTTGGGTGTGGAGTTTGATAAGTTCTTTCTAGATGTTGGATATTAGCCCTTTCTCTGATATGTCATGGCAAATATCTTCTCTCATTTTGTCAGTTGTCTTTTGGTTTTGTTGACTGTTTCCTTGCTGTGGAAAAGCATTTGATCCTGATAAAGTCCCAGTAGTTCATTTTTGCCCTTGCTTCCCTTGCCTTGGCAATGTTTCTAGGAAGAAGTTGCGTGGCTGAGGTGGAAGAGGTTGCTGTCTGTGTTCTCCTCAAGGGTTTTGATGGATTCTTGTCTCCCATTGCAGCCTTTCATCCATTTTGAGTCTATTTTTGTGTGTGGTGTAAGGAAATGGTCCAGTGTCATTTTTCTGCATGTGGCTGTACAATTTGCCCAACACCTATTTGTTGAAGAGACTGTCTTTTTCCGTTGGACATTCTTTCCTGCTTTGTCGAAGATTAGTTGACCATAGAGTTGAGCATCTATATCTGAGCTCTCTATTCTGTTCCATTGATCTATGTGTCTGTTTTTGTGCCAGTACCATACTGTCTTGATGATGACAGCTTGTACTACAGCTTAAAGTCTTGGAAATGTGATGCCACCAACTTTGGCTTTCTTTTTCAACATTCCTTTGGCTATTTGGGGTCTTTTCTGGTTCCATATAAATTTTAGGATTATTTTTTCCATTTCTTTGAAAAAACTGGATGGTATTTCGATAGGGATTGCATTAAATGTATAGATTGCTTTAGGTAGCATAGACATTTTCACAATATTTCTTCTTCCAGTCTATGAGCATGTAATGTTTTTCCATTTCTTTGTGTCTTTCTCAATTTCTTTCATGAGTACTTTCTGAGTACAGATTTTTTGCCTCTTTGGTTAGGTTTATTCCTAGGTATCTTATTGTTTTGGATGCAATTGTAAATGGGATCGACTCCTTAATTTCTCTTTCTTCTGTCTTCTTGTTGGTGTATAGAAATGCAACTGATATCAGTGCATTGATTTTATATCTTGACGCTTTACTGAATTCCTGTACAAGCTGTAGCAGTTTTGGAGTGGAGTCCTTTGGTTTTCCACAAGTCTCATATCATCTGCAAAGAGTGAGAGTTTGACTTATTCTTTGCTGATTTGGATGCCTTTAATTTCTTTTTGTTGTCTGATTGCTGAGGCTAGGACTTCTAGTACTATGTTGAATAGCAGTGGTGACAGTGGACATCCCTGCTGTGTTCCTGATCTTACTCGAAAAATCTCTCAGTTTTATCCCATTGAGAATGATATTCACTGTGGGTTTTTCATAGATGGCTTGGATGATATTGAGGTATGTACCCTCTATCCCTCCACTGTGAAGAGTTTTGATGAAGAAAGGATGCTATACTTTGTCAAATGCTTTTTCAGCATCTATTGAGAGTATCATATGATTCTTGTTCTTTCTTTTATTTATGTATTGTATCACATTGATTGATTTGTGGATGTTGAACCAGCCTTGCAGCCCAGGAATAAATCTCACTTGGTCTTGGTGAATAATTCTTTTAATGTACTGTTGGATCCTACTGGCTAGTATTTTGGTGAGAATTTTCACATCTGTGTTCATCTGTATTGGTCTGTAATTCTTTTTGATGGGGTCTTTTTCTGGTTTTGGAATCAAGGTAATGCTGGCCTCATAAAATGAGTTTGGAAGTTTTCCTTCCATTTCTATTTTTGGGGAACAGTTTCAAGAGAATAGGTATAAATTCTTCTTTAAATGTTTGGTAAAATTCCCCTGGGAAGCCATCTGGCCCTGGGCTTTTGTTTTTTGGGAGATTTTTGATGACTGCTTCAATCTCCATACTGGTTATGGGTGTGTTCAGGTTTTCTATTTCTTCCTGGTTCAATTTCAGTAGTTTATGTGTCTCTAGGAATGCATCTATTTCTTCCAAATTACCTAATTTGCTGGCATATAGTAACTTATAATATGTTCTTGTAATTGTATTTTTTGTTGTTCATTGTGATCTCTCCTCTTTCATTCATGATTTTTTTAATCTGGGTCCCTTTTCTTTTCTTTTTGGTAAGTCTGGCCTTTCTGTTCTGTTACGTTTAGGCTCTCTCTTTCGTTAGAGTACCCCTTTCAATATTTCTTGTAAGGCTGGTTTGGTGTTTGCAAATTCTTTTAATTTTTGTTTGTCCTGGAAGCTTTTTATCTTTCCTTTCTTTTTCAGTGACAGCCTAACTGATATCCTATTCTTGGCTGCATATTTCTCTCATTTAGTGCTCTGAATATATCATGCCAGTCCTTTCTGGTTGCCAGGTCTCTTTGGATAGGTCTGCTGCCAATCTAATATTTCTGCCATTGTCTGTTATAGACCTCTTAGCCCAAGCTGCTTTTAGGATTTTGTCTTTGTCACTGAGACTTGTAAGTTTTACTATTAGTTGATGGGGTGTGGAATATTTTTATTGATTTTGAGGGGGGATCTCTGTGCCTCCTAGATTTTGAAGCTTGTTCTCTTCACCAAATTAAGGAAATTCTCTGCTATAATTTGCTCCAAATTACTTCCTGCCCCTCTCTCTCTTTATTCTTCTTCTGGGATCCCAATTATCCTAATATGGTTTTGTCTTATGGTATCACTTATCTCTTGAATTATCCCATCGTGGTCCAGTAGTTGTTTGTCTCTCTTTTTTGCTCAGCTTCTTTATTCTCTATAATTTGGTCTTCTATATCACTAATTCTCTCTTCTGCCTCATTTGTCCTAGCTGTAAGAGTCTCCATTTTTTATTGCACCTTACTAAAAGCTTCTTTTAAAGTTCAGCTTGGTTAGATTTTAGTTCTTTTATTTCTCCAGAAAGGGATTCTCTAATATATTACATGCTTTTTGAGAGCCCAACTAGCACCTTGAGAATCATCATTCTGAACTCTAGTTCTGACATATTACCAATGTCTGTGTTTATTGGGTCCCTAGCCATTGGTACTGCCTATTGTTTTTTTCTTTATGGTGAGTTTTTATGCCTTGCCATTTTATCCAGGTAAGAATAGATGAATGAGAGACAAACTATAAAAGGGTAGAAATTACCCCAGAAAAATATACACTAACCAAATCAGAAAAGACCTGAAAGCAGACGGAGGAGAAAGAAGAGAGGGGGAAAAATTATATATATATATGGCTCTGTTCTATTCGCCAGGTGAATACATATATATATATATATATATACATATATATATATATATATATATATATGTATATATTCACTTGGCAAATAGAACAGAGCCACACACGTGATTTTGGGTGTATTTTAGTCTGTTAGAAAAAACTACCTCCCACAATTAAAAAAAAAAGAAAAACATATATATATGCAACATAAGGGTAAATATGATGAAGGGATGGAATATGATTGTAAAGATGAAAATCAAAAAGATTCTAAAAAAGGAATTGATAAGAAGTTGGTTGAAAAATTAAAAAAAAAAGTGGAAAGAATGAGATCAGTCTGGAGACTAGAACAAAGCTGTGCACTAGCTTTAGGGTATATTTTGATCTATTAGAAAAAATTTATCCCAAAATTTTAAGGAAATTATCCTATATGTGTACAAGAAATAAGGTTAAATACAATGAAGAGATAAAATATGAGTATAACAATGAAAATTTAAAAGATTTTTAAAAAGATATTTATAAGATAAAATAGTTTAAAAAAACGTTAAAATAGGAAGCAGGAAAAATTTAAAAAATATAATAAGAAAAAAATAAAATTTAACTTTGAAAGACTAAAGGATCATGATGAGAGAAAGGCCATGAATTCTATGTGATGCTTTCCCCTAGCTCTGGAGTTCTGCAGTTCTCATCAATTGGTGAACTTGGTCTTAGATGGAAGTTCTTTCTGATCTTCTGGGGAAGGGGCCTGTTGCAGAGATTCTCAAATGTCTTTGTCTGAGGTGTAATTACACTGCCCTTGCCAGGGGCCAGGCCGTGTAATCTGCTTGTGTTCACTCTTGGTAGCTTTTGTTCCCTGAATGCTTTCTGTAGAGTTTCGGAGGGAGGTAATGAAAATGGCAGCCTCCCAATGTCCAACCCAGTAGGAGCTGAGAGCTCAGGCCCCCACTCCTCAGTGTGCCCTCAGATAAAATCAGTCAATCCCTCCCATCTCCCTGGTCTCCGGCTGCACTCTGTGCTTACCCAGCCCATGACTGAGCATTTCTATCTCTGGCTCACAGACCTGTTTGGAGTCTCCAAACCCACCAGATTCCTGCAGCACACTCCCATGCTGCTCCTCCTGGAAGAGAAAGGTTTATCTCCTTGGATCTGGTGCTTGTTGGGTCCCTGCTTAAAAAGCGAGGGTCCTACCATGCTTTGGATCACAGTTTAAGGTAACCCCGAGCTGAGAGCCCACTGCTTGGCTCCATCTCTGCAGCCAGCTTCCCTCTCCAATACCTGGGAGTGCTGCCACATTCAGACACCCTGGTCTTTTTGTGTCCCCATGGGTCCTGAGACCACACTGTCCCTGGGAGGTCTCTGCAGCCCCCACACATCCCCCGCTTAGCCTCTGGAGTGACATCCCTCAGTGAAGCAGACTTCTAAAAGTTCCAATTTTGTGCTCTGCTGCTCTGTCACTTGCCAACACCTGGCCCTTCTCTGTCATGGTCTATCTTCCCATTGCTTCCGATTCACTTCTCTGCATGTCCTACCTTCCAGATAGTTGTGGATATTCTGTTCTTAGAATTGCTGCTCTTCCTCTATTCTATCTCCTGTTGAGTTTGTAGGTGTTCAGAACGGTTTGATAACTATCTAGCTGAACTCCTGGAATCTGATGATATCCCGGTCTCCTACTCCTCCACCATCTTGCTCCTTCTCTCCCTCCCTCTTTTCTTCTTGGTAAGTCTACCTACACGTTTGTGAATTTTGTTTGTCTTTTCACAAAACCAACTCTTCATTTTGTTGATCTTTTTGATTAGTTTTCTATTCTCTCTCTCTTTCTTTTTTTTGGGGTGGGGAGAGCACATGTGTGCACTTGAGTCAGGGAGAGGGTCAGAGGAAGAAGGGGAGACTCAGGGCTTTATCTCACCACCCTGAGATCATGTCTTGAGCTGAAATCAAGAGTCAGATGCTTAACCAATTAAGACACCCAGGTGCCCCTGTTTTCCTATTTTCTATTTCATTTCTCTATTTCTATTTTCTATTCTCTATTTCTCTATTGACCTTCCATTTCTGTACATTTTTGTCATCTTCTTTCTTTTGCTAATTTTGGGCTTAGTTTATTCTACTTTTTCTAGTTCCTTTTTAAAATAATCTTATTAATAAGCATTAACTGGTATAAAATTTCCTTTTAGCACTGCTTTTTCTACATCCAATACATTCTCATATGTTGTACTCCCAATATCATTTGTTTCAAGATATTTTCTATTTTCCCTTTGATATCATCTTGGCTCACTGCTCTTTTAGGAGTGTGTTTAAATTTCATGTATTTGTGAATTTTCCAGTTTTTGTCCTGTTCCTTATTTTATGTGTCATATTGTTATGTTTGGAAAGGATTTTTGGTATGACTTCAATCTTCTAAATTTGCTAAGATTTGTTTTATGACATAACACATAGATCTAATCTGGAGAATGTTTCATGTGCACCTGAGAATAATATGTGTTCTGCTGTTGTTGAGTGGAATGTATATTTTTGTTGTCTTTGTAGTCTGAAGTGCAATTTAAGATAAGTGTTTCCTAATTAATACTTTGCATGACCTATCCATTGTTAAGAGTGGGATATTGAAGTTCCTTATTATTATCGTGTTCTTGTTTATTATTCCCTTCAGATCTGTTAGTATTTGCTTATATTTATGTATTCTGATATGGGGTACATATATATTTCTAATTATTATATATTTTTGATGAATTAACCCTTTTATCATAATATAATAACCTTCTTGGTTTCCCGCTACCTTTTTGACTTGAAGTCTGTTTTGTCTGATATAAATTTAGGTAAACCTACTCTTTTTTGGGTTCCACTTGTATGACATATCTTTTACTGTCCTTTCACTTTGAGCCTTTGTGTGTTCTTGGAATTGAATTCTGTCTCTTGTAGTAATCATATAGTTGGTTATTTTTTATCAATTAGCCACCCTATGCCTTTTGATTAGAAAATTTAATTCATTTACATTTAAAGAAATTATAGATAGGTTAGGACTTATTATTGCTTATTATTGCTATCTTTTTAAACTCTTTGGTAATGCCTTTGTTTCTTTCTTCTCTTGTCATCTTCCTTTGTGAGTTGATGATGAATTGATGTCCTTTGACTCACTTCTATTTATGTTGTATGTATCTACTATAGGTTTTTGTTTTATGCTTCTCCTGAGGCTTACATAAAACATCTTGTAGATATAACAGATTATTTTAGGCTGATCGTAACATAAATTATATATAAAAACTCTACCCTTTTCCTCCTTCCTCTTACATATATTTTTGATGTCACAATTTATATCTTATTATATTGTGTATCTATGAACAAATGTTTTTGTACCTATAGCTGTATTTAATGCTTTTTCTCTTTAACCTTTATCATAGAATTAAGTGATTACCACATCATCATATTACAGTATTAGAATATTTCAAATCTGACTACATACTTACCTTTACCAGTTTATTATATATTTTCATGTGTTTTCATATTACTAATTAGTGTCCTTTTGTTTCAGCTTGAAGAACTCCTTTCAGCTTTTCTTAGAAGGCAGTTTTGGTGGTGATGAATTCCCTACAGCCTCAGTTTATTAGGAAGGTGTTTATCTAGCCTTTATTTCTAAAGGACAACCTTGCCAGGTAAAGGTTCTTGGTTGGCAGTTTTTACCTTTTAGCATTTTGAATATATCATTTCACTCTCTCCAGGCCTGAAAGTTCTCTGCTGAGAAAAATCACTGATTGTCTAATAGGAATTCCCTTGTATAAGGAAAATTATTTTCCTTCTGTGCTTTTAAAATTCTCTTTGTCTTTGATTTTAGACAGTTTTATTATGATGTATCTTGAGAGGATTATTTTAGATTGAAATTTGGGGAGACCTATTAGCTTCATGAATTTTGATGGCTAAATCTGCCCCCAGTTTTGAGAAGTTCTCAGACATTATTTCTTTACATAAACATCCCCCCCCTTTTCTGCTTTGGGATTTCATTGATGTATAAATTGTTTCCCTTAATGGTGTTTCATAATATTGTAGGCTTTCTTCATTCTTTTTCATTTTTTACTGTTCCTTACCTGATTGGATAATTTCAAATGATCTGTCTTTGAGTTTACTCTTTATTTCTTTTGCTAGACTGGTACAATATCCTGTTGAAGTTTTATTAACATCCTCAGTGCAGCCATCATATTCTGTAGTTCCAAAGTTGGTCTTTTATTCTTTTTTATGTTTTCTATCTCTTTGTTGAAATTTCTCATTTTATTTTTAATTACTTGCTTGATTTTATTAATTGTCTATATTTTTATAGCTTTGTTAGCATCTTTATAACAACTACTTTGAATTCTTTATCAGGCAATTCCTGGATATCCATTTCTTTGGGATCATTTACTGGAAATTTACTGTGTTCCTTTGATGGTGTCATGTTTCCCTGATTCTTCATGATTCCAGTAGCATAAGTATCTATAAAATTGAAGAAGGAGTCACCCCTTCCAAACTTTATGGACTGACTTTGGTAAGGAAAGACCTTTACTTGTGTTGAGGGGCATGCTGGAATGTGATATGGGAACTGTTGATTTAGGTTACCAAGTGCAGGTATGTTTAGTGGCTCTGAGCCCTTTGGGGCATGATTTCTCAGTGAGTTGGCCTGCTGGAATCCATAACATCTACTAACTATGTGGTCCTTGATGAGTATTGTGGGGAATCTGCATTGGCTGCCAAGACTTCTGGTTCCTCAGCAGCACTTCCAGGTCCAGTGACTAGGGACCAGAGCAGGTAGTGGTAGTTGTTTGTTAGGGCTAGTGGTATACAACCTTTCTTTGGGTGCCAACTGTGGGCTCCAGTATAGTGACAGGGGCTGATTGCAGACATCCACATAGTGTCAGGGGCCAGGGGAAATAGCAAGGGCTAAGGCCAACTATGGATGCACTGACACCTGTGGGGGCCTTGGCTGTCAGTGGAAACTCCCATTGCTGCAGGATCTTGCCTCTGGTGTACATACTGTGGTGGAGGTTGGTGATAAGAATCAGGCTAGAGGTGAGAAGGAGTAGCTGGAAGAGCTAGCCCTGAGCACCCACAAGGTGATGGGTGTCAGTTATGGGGGTCTAGGCTGGTATCTTGCAATCATGTAGCAGTAGAGGCCATAGCGAGGTGCTGTTTAGATCCCAGGAAGGAGTAGGAGAAGGAATGTGAAAGTGGGGAGAGGATCTCAGGTATCTGGCTTCTGTGAACATGGAAACCTATCAGGTGAAAACCAGTGAAATCTGTAGGTAGGTCTATATGACTGTGCTGGTTTCCTCAGTGGCAAAAACTCCTGGGGTCCTTTGCAGAGAAGGTCACTGGGAACCGTGGTTGTTCCCACTGTCTGGCTGATACTGGTATCCCCTGCCCTTCCTTGTTCCTAGCCATAGCTATACATTTCAGCTTTGCTGGGGTCTGGGTGGGGTGAAACTGAAGTGGATTCTTCATGCAGTGACTTGAAAGGTTGGGGAAGCTGATCACTCACCCTGTTCTCCCCTTCCCAGTGAGGGGAAGCTTTTCTAGCTGTTAAGTTCCCTTTTGGCAAGGAACTGTGCCAGCCTGAGGAGACGAGACAGGCAAAATGAAACTGCTCTTCTCTTTCCTTTTTGTGTGGCTATTCTGGTGTTTGTTCTATGATGGTTGCTAAATTTCTTAAGTGGACTCCAGAGCTCTCCCAAAGCTAATTTTTTTCATGAACAGCTGTCTGATTGTTGATCTTTGTTGGGATATGGAAGGTGGGGTCTCCTACTCTGCCATCTTGGGGATGTCACTTTTCAGCATTGACAGTTAACAATGAATGTGACAGGGAAAGATTTTTATAAAAATCAATGCAAAATATTTTAGATTTAAAACCAAAGCTGTTTTTGAGAGACCGTGAACCTCTATCTTAGCTCTAAAACATCCTTTTCTAGTTTTTGTATCTATTTATATGTAAAGATTGAAATTTTTGCTTTGGGATGTTTAGACTTTAGAGCAGCTGTGGGCAAATGATGTTTCTTATAACATCCTACAAGGGATCAGATTTTCTGGTGAAATACTGCTTTGACTTATTACTGTCCTAGATAAGTGATTTCTATTAAGTATAGGAAAAATTCCTCCAGAGCTGAGGTCTTATCTTCAGTTTCTTTCCTTATAGCATCTGACATACATAGTTGCACAGTAGATGCTTATAAGTATTTGTTTATTTCATATTTTGTCTCCAAGCCAACTGATATTGTTGAGGATTGTCATTCAGTTGCTAAAGGTTAGCATTCAAATGGTTATAAGACTGTGATTTTAGTTAGCAGGGGTTGTTTTAGTTTAGTTTAGTTTTGTTTTGTTTTTAACTTACAGCAAATTTTACTTAAGGCACAACTGGCCCTCGATAGCAGTTATGTATTACAGAAGTTGAGAATGAAAATTTTATAAAAATTTCTTAACCCACTAAGAATATGAACCAGACAGAAAAATTACCCATTGAGTAATAGTAAATAGTTAATGTCAATGCTAAAAACTGAACACATTTATATTTCAGTTATAAGAGATACATGCATTGTATTTATAGTATAGCTTCAAGACTTTATGCTGCCCAGAATATCTTCCAATTGCTATAGGGAGTTCTGTTATCCGTCACTGTGGGGTTTCCTATTTGGCAGCATTATGTATTTATGATGGCATCTGTGTTTGCTGGTTGTTGCATTTGCAGTGGAACTTATATTTTGGCTAGTTGAAAAGGGAGGGAAAAAGAAGGCAAATTAAACTTGACTTCTTGGCAGTGAGGTAGTAGCTTCTTCTTAACTTGGACCCATATATTCCAAGAACACCAAATGTAACTTCTGTTGTGTGCCTTAGTTACTCTTCCTATAACTGATACTGTTTGCATTATAATAAAATTGTGTAATAATATGAAAGTCCAAAAGTTAAAAAGTAAATATTATGTCTTATTAGTTGACATGGTACTTTTCAGGTGGAATTTTAATATGGGAAATAACCTATATAGAATGATACTTGTTTTGTTTATTTTGGTCAAAGAAAAATCATCATCATTATTAATATTATTGTACAAGCTCTTATCTATGTAAAACAAGTGAAAATCTAAATGAACTTATTAAGGAAGTTTTTCCTCAATTCTTATAAGATAAACAAAATAGAAAATAAATTTAAACTTAATTTCTGAGACTTTTTTAACATTTTATTTATTTGACAGACAGAGATCACAAGTAGGCAGAGAGGCAGGCTTGGAGGGGGAGTGGGGAAGCAGGCTCCCTGCTGAGCAGAGAGCCCGAGGAGGCTGGGCTCCATCCCAGGACTCTGGGATCATGGACTGAGTGGAAGGCAGAGGCTTTAACCCACTGAGCCACCCAGGCGCCCCTCTGAGACTTCTTTTTAAAAACAACTTCCAGTATATATTTTAGGGTCAGCATATGCTTAGCTCACAAGTCAGTGTTCTAAACCATCTACATCTACCACATAAATCTGTGATATTTAACATTTATGAAGATTTTCAGGTATCCCAAGAAGTACCTTCTTAATATTAAAAACACAGAAGCACCTTCTTAATATTGATTCTTAATGCAAAAAAAAAATTAACTCCTTAATGTTGACATTAAATTATATTCATTGTAATTTGTAGATTTATAGTTTTATGTTCATTGTAGTTACATATTTCATTTTATTTTTTGAATACTGGAAGTCTCTGAGGCAAAACTTAGATAAATATCTACTATATTAACTTAAAACTTTGTGTATACGTCCACTGTGTTGCACAGTTATGTTCCCTGGTCTGTAGAAGCATATGAAGTGGATATGCTGGTGTTGCCAGTATGTATAAAAGAGAAGGCACGAGGAGACAAAAATCTAATACTGAGATCATGCCCTGAAAGAGCTTACAATTTAGTTTGAAAGACAGTATATAAGAATGAAAGTTCTATTAGTGTAAATATCAAATAACTGTCCAGTAGACAATATAAGAGTAATTCTTTTTTTTTTTAAAGATTTTATTTATTTATTTGACAGAGAAAGAGAGCACACGTAGGCAGAGCAGCAGGCAGAGGGAGAGGTAGAAGCAAGCTCCCTGATAAACAGAGAGCCTGATATGGGGCTTGATCCCAGGACCCTGTGATCATGACCTGAGCCAAAGGCAGACACTTAATCCCTGAGCCACCCAGGTGCCCCTAAGAGTAATTCTTATTGCCTAGTGATTTAATATGTTAGTGTTATACAGCTTTAGATGAAGATGTCCCTGTAGGTCAAAAGTTCTGTAGACCTTGAGGAGGGGGAAAGACCTAGTCTTGATACTGAAAGTTGGATGTTAATTTAGATTCAAGGTAAGGGCAACAGTATATGCATCAGTCTTAGAGAAGATAAAATAACCTTCTAGGGATACAGTGAGTAAACTATTTTCTCTAGGATAAGAATTTAGAAAAGTGAGTATAGAAAAAGAATGATATTTCTCTAGCACTTTATAATTTATAAGGTATTTCTGTGTAATTCTTATTTAATCTTAAATACCTGTGGTGTAATATCTTCATTATTCCTATTTAAATATAGAACTAAGACAACTGTGGGTTATTATTACAAAAGTGAACAAAGTAAAAATGTAAGCTTTGATGATATAAAGGGAAAAATATAACAAAAATCAGGATAGGGTGGAGATTAGGTATAAGGAAAAATGTGATACTCAGATCTTTCATCTCAAGGAGACAGTTTAAAGGTAGAATACAGCTTCAAAAGAGACAAAGATTTTTACAATTTTCTTCTTACCTGTAGAGAGTTATTTTATGTAGTAATCCACTGTGGAGGTTAAGCTTTTATCTGAATTTCAGTAATGCCTCTATTTATTTAAAAAAATAATTTAAAATAATCATAATTATTCTATTTTTTCCTGAAACTATATATATCTGCCCGTCTGAAATACCCTTTGGCAAATGGTACATATTTGTAGAGACATTTAGTAAGAGTTGGAAGTGATTACTTTTGGGTGATAGAATATTGGTAATCTATTTTAGTTTCTTCCTGGCACTTTCCAGTATACTTTCTAAACTAAATGTACATCATTTTTTTTCTAAAACAATAAAGGCATTATTCTTAAAATTTAAATATTCCATAAAATAGCGTTCTGAGGAATACATTTTGGGAGCTACTGATGTAGGTAATAATTCTTAAACTTTACGATTGGATGATTACTTCACAATAATATATGATTTTTCAAACTCAGAAGTTCTAAAAATTATTTTCCATTTTTTCTGTGGCATGTAATGAAGTGAATTACTAAAACACTTTTGTAATTACTGTATTTTATTCTTTAAATTATGATCTAAGAGAAAAGGTTGCTACTTATTAGTATACCTCCACAAATATATCATAGATGTTAGTTGTTTACATTACCAGTTAAAATAAAGGCAAATGGGATATAATAATCAGTATGGTTTACTCTATTAGCATTACTTCCTGAGATACAAGAAATATTGCTGCATTGTTAAAGAATTTGATCAGACTGACCTAATGGATCTGAAGGAGATCATTTTGAGACAAATTAGCATGTCTATCATGTTTATACTTAATATGTGTTAATATGTACTCAAGGACTTTCTTAGGCCATCTTTCTTTAATCAGTGACTAATTATGGGCATAAATTAGATAATATAAGACCAAAAATATAATATTTAAAACTAAATAATGATTACTAACTTTATGATGACTAGCAGTAGTCTGCTAAGTCATAAAAAACTGACAGTGACTATATCTGAAGGACCTTCCTCTGATTTCTGATAATCACTGTTGATTCTATAGCCTTTCTCCTCTCAGCCTCTACAAATGTTTCATTTTAGATGAATGTGTAAAAAAATTTTTTTTATTAACATTTTTAAATGGAGATGCTGAAACAGATTCTGCTGTTAAGTTTAACATCATAATCTCTTACAAGACCTTTGTGAATCCATGAAGATTACTACTTGGGAAATGGCCAAACAGGAAATAATATAAGCACGGATTTCCATGTAATTCCTAAAGAAAATAGAGAATGTAGAGAGGGGAGAACAGAGAGTGAAGACCTGAAGTTTAAGGCTTATTTCAATTTTGGGGATGGGTAAATTCCCAGTAGTGGAATTACTAGATCTTATGATATTTCATTTTTTAACCTTTTGAGGAACTTCCATACTGTTTTCCATAGTGGTTGCATCAATTAACATTCTCCAGCAACAGTGCACAAAGGTTCCCTTTGCTCTGCATCTTAGCTGACACTTGTTATTTCACATTTTTTTGAAACTAGCCTTCCTGATTGGTGTGAAGTGGTATCTCATTGTGATTTTGATTTGTACCATAAATACAGAGAGCAAACACCTGGTTGCCAAACAAACACAAGGAAAGGTGGGGGGTTAATAAAATAAGTGAAGGAGATTAAGAGGTACAAACTTTCAATTATAAAATGAATAAGTCAGAGAGATGAAAAATACAACATAAGGAATATAGTCAATAACACTGTAATAACATACAGTGACAAATGATGACTATGCTTATCATGGTAAGCATTGACTAATGTACAGAATTGTTGAATCACTGTTCTGTACACCTGAAACTAAATAACATTGTATGTCAACATACTTCAATAATAAAAATTTTTGAAAATTAAAATTAAACAAAATTTGGGGAGTGGAAGAAGAAAAAAATAGTAAAGGATGAACTAAGGAAATAAAACAATTCCAGAGCAATTGCCATTGAGTTAATGGCATTATATACTGTATCTCATTTCATACAGTATCCTAACCTAATTAGAATGAGAAAGTTGCAACTCAGAAATATAAGTAATTTGCCCACAGTGACCCAGTAAATGGTGGAGCAATGAGGATTCATAGCAAGATCTGTAATAAAGTTTATGCTTTTAAGAGGGTGATATAATAAAATTTAAAGAAGAGCTTTAACAAGAAAATGTTCTACATTAGATGTGGCAGTAAGATCAAGCAAAATGAAATCTCAGGAAAATCACTGGAATTGGAGGGGTCTTATAGGTCTGGCTCTAGGAGCTTGAAGAGGCAAAGCTATATTCCATGGAATTAAGGAGATACGATTTCTTTTTCACACAAGACTTGTGTTTTGTGCTGTTAGTGTTATGTCTTACTCATTTTATCCTGGTATCCCTAAGGCTTAGCATAGAGTTTTGCCTGAAGCAGGCACCAGACTAAGATTTTGCAAATATGTGACTAATGTTGATTGCAGGTCAGAAGGGTCTTGATAGAATCAGTCTAAGGCCCTGGGGGATATTGATGATCCAAAGGGTGATGGCATGCTGAAGAGTGATCCACAGAAGGACTGATGGTTTGAAGATGATGATGAATGAAAATAATATAGGTGTTAAATGATGAAAAGCAAAGATGGAAGGTATATGAGTCACTGGGTTCTGCTTTTGGAGTCCAAGAAGAAGATTGTGTTTCCAATTTTACCCATACTCTGTCTTTTCCTGTTGTAGCTGCTGTAAGTCAGTAATACCACCAAAATCTACAATTTTAGACAAAGTAGGGTCACAGAAATTCAGGTCTATCTTAAATTAATGATAACTATAACTTAAAAAAATTATATAAAATGTATTAATGCTGATAAGTAATTTTTCAGTAGATAAAAAATATTTAGTATAATTGCACACATTTATGAATTTAAAAAATTGATGAAAATGGGAAAGTATATAAACAGATAATTCACAGAAGGCAATATTTAACAAAATAAGGTTCAATAAATATTTATTAATGAAAGCAGGGTATGGTAGGAATCTAAAAAGAGAAAGAGCAAGTAGTCATTGTGTGTCATACTCTGCATTGTGCACTTTGTCTTGTAGATGTTTAATAATATGTTTAATAACTTTAATAATGTTTAATAATTTGTAGGGAGTTTAATAAAGTGCTGTCCACATTGAATTAACATTGTCTTTTTTAGTACTGTAGTTGATGTACTCAAAATAGACTTGAGCTGGTGGAGGAAAGAGGTAGGCAGACTATGTAGGTGAGAAAAAATGTGACTATGGTAAAGAAAAACGAGATGAGAGAAAACGAGCAGATTTAAGAAATATTAAAACTTAAAATGAGTAAGACTTGGTGAAAAGGATGTAGATGGAGCTAGAGAGTATTAGGCTAAGTGAAATAAGAGAAAGACAAATATCATATGATTTCACTTATATGTGGAATTTAACAAAACAGATGAACATAAGGGACAAAGAAAAAAAGGCAAACTAGAAAACAGATTCTTTTTTTTTAAAAGACTTATTTATTTTTTTGAGAGAGAGAGCGAGAAAGAGAGCATGGTAGAGGGAGAGAGAAATCCAAGCCAACTCCAGGGCAGTGCGGAGCCCAACATGGAGCTTGCTCCCACAACCCTGAGATCACAACATGAGCCAAAACCAAGAGCTGGCCACCTAACCGACTGTACCACCCAGGTGCCCCCAGAAAACATTTAGCTATAAAGAACAAACTGAGGGTTTCTGGAGGAGTGTGGACAAGGGGATAGGTTAAATGGGTGATGGATATTAAGGAGGGCAATTGTGATGAGCACTGGTGTTAAGGTTCTTGCCACTAGATTTAGTTCTGGTTGATATTTAAAATAAAAAAGAATACTTCAGTTTCACTTAGAGAATATAGAAAGGGATACAGTTGTCATTTAACATTTCCTCTTTGTGTCAGGTAACGATTTTTGATTTAGAGATTCTTTACTGTAACATAGTATCATTTTCTCTGTAGAAGTTCAATTAATCATAGGAAATAAAGAAGCTCATTTGAGATGCATAGATGTTTTTCTATGTAAAACATTCTAACTTTCAGTTCTTATGGCATATGGAAATGCCCTTTCAGAATGGTATGTAAAACATTTTGAAAAATCCATTTAATAACATGAAAATGGATACTGAAAAAATGATCAATCCCTTCTGCTTTGGCATTGCCACTTACCCAAATTTCATAGAAAGGCAATTCATAGAAATTCTATTTGTGTACATTTTATTTGTCCACTTTCAAATTTGACTTATTTTAGAATATTTTCAAATAAAGGAGACCAAATTAAAAGAAAGAAAACAACACCAATTTGTGGCACAGATCTAAATGATAACATTATATGACAAGGTTAATAAATAGTTTCATGTAATGTTGGGTTTTGATGCAACACTTAAAACACTGCTTTGGTTCAAAGTAAGTTATTGAATTTGGGTAACAAGGAAATGAGTAAAGTAATTATCATGTAACAAGATAACAAAGCCAAGAAATGAAATATCATTTGGAAAAAAGCAAGCTGGTTAAAGGCCAGGAAGGGAAAGAAACTAAGAAACACAAATGTTCCATCAGTGCCTTGCTTTGAAAATGAATAAAATAAGTAAATATATTCCATTTAAATGTTATCTAATACTAAGTAGACCTTTATTTCTAAAGAAAAAATAACAAAACAGGGTCTGGATTTTTATTAAGTGGGAGTAGGAGCTCTTATTCCCTTTCCATTTTAAGAATGGGTGTGTTTTCTCTTGATACTTCAATCTAGGTCTGTTTCTTTTTGCATTAAAAGTTTAGGTAGATCAATATAAAGGAACAAATTACACCAAAGAGAAGCTGAAACAGACAAATATCTTTTAGGACCTGAGTTACCATATATTAAAAAAATACTTTTGTTTCAAAGGTAGCATGTCAGGAAGTTTTGTAGGTTAGAACTGCTGAGTAAACAATGTACAAAACTTCAGATCATGGACAACCTTACTTTCCAATATGGCAAAAACAAAATATGTTGTTTTGCAACATATGTTATATTGCTTATGGAAAGCATTCTATACCAAAAGCATCTTTTACTAATCTAAATTCCCAATGAACAATGAATAACAAAAAGCACTATCTTTTAATAATCTAAATTCCCAATGAAGTAAGAAAAGAATTCAATGGTACTAAAATCCTCTGAACCTGAGATAAGAAATAGAATCTGCACCTATGCTGAAAGTTGATCTCCTTAGCTTACGAAGCGTTTTAAGTACCAGTGATTATTTTTCTCTTCCTAAATCTCTAAAGAGTCTCTGATTTGCTATGGTGGTTGCTGAATTTTGGGGAGTATTCGCTTTCACTTTAATCAATTAAAGACATAGTACAATCCAGTGTCTTTCTTGATGAGTCAGTAACTAGTTCTTATATCTTTCAACCTAAGAGTCCTCTTTTCCTGCCATTTGTTTGCCTGTCAGCTTTATCCTCAGTTTAATTTAGCTTTAAGGGTATTTAACATTGTGGCTAATTTGGATTGCATGAAATAAGATAGTCAATTGGTGGAAGCCAATTCAGGCCGCACATATTTAATACTTAAATACTGAACCTATATGGTGCCTACGTTGCCGTAGACTGGGTGTGGTCTAAAATGGCCTGAGCCTTCCAAATTTTTCTTATTTTTTTCCTTTTTTTGGATTATACCAAAACAATTTCCTTCAGCTCTGAAGCATCTGACTGGGTCTTATAGTTTATTTTTTCTTATGTTTAACTAAGGGAAAAAAATTGATTCAGGTTGGGGGGTAGGTATGGCTCACCTCAAAGTTTGTGGTAAGGTTAAAGCTCAGTGACAATAAAGTGCCCCAGTCTGTGCTTGTGTGGTTCTAGGGTGAGAAAAATAACTGGATATAATTATGTTCAGGAAATAGAAAAATTGGAATATATATCTCTCTAATCTTTGGGTAAGGCTGAGTCCTTTTTTCAGTTGTATTTCTGCTTCATTAGCACCATGAATTTGTTTAATTCTAACTTTAAATGTGTAATATAAGTAATGTTTCTAATGATTGAATTTAAGTTATTTCTTAATACCATACTACTATTTTATTCATTCCCCAATATAAGAGTGATTAGGCATATCTGTTAGCCCACTGGAAGAACAAACCATTTTCATGACATGAAATTTTAGGCTAAACATACAAGTTATTGGTTTGCTTTTTGATTTTGTCAATTTGCCAATGATTCTATCTGAATATAGGGCTTTTACTTAGTAATATCTGAAATAATTCTTTGCTATAAAACCATATATATAGGAAAATCATCCAACCTTACAGTTCACACAAAAAATAAAGCATCTCCATTTAGTTTTGTTGAAGGAAATACCCATCTATATGGTATTACAGTAAAGAGTTATTTCAGATATCACTACGTAAAAGCCCTGTTTTCAGATAAGAAGCAGTCAACAAAACTAAGAGACAACCTATGGAATGGGGGAAGACATTTGCAAGTGACATATCTGATAAAGGGTTAGTATCCAAAATATATAAAGAACTTATAAAACTCAACACCCCAAAAATCAAATAATTCAATTAAAAATAGGCAGAAGACATGAATATATATTTCTCCAAAGTAGATATACTATACACATGGCCAAAAGACACATGAAAAGATGCTCATCATCACTGGTCATTAGGGAAATACAAATTAAAACTACAATGAGATATTACCTCACTGTCAGAATGGCTAAAATCAACAACACAAGAAACAACTGGTGTTGGCGAGGATGTGGACACAGGAGAACTCTCTTGCACTGTTGGCAGGAATGCAAACCGGTGCAGCCACTCTGAAACACAGTATGGAGATTCCTTAAAAAGTTAAAAGTAGAGGGACACCTGGGTGGTTCAGTTGTTAAGCCTCTGCCTTTAGCTCAGGTCATGATCCCAGGGTCCTGGGATCGAGCCCCACACTGGGCTCCCTGCTCAGCGGGAAGCCTGTTTCTCCCTCTCTCACTCCTTATGCTTCTGTTCCCTTTCTTGTTGTGTCTCTCTCTGTCAAATAAATAAATAAATAAAATCTTAAAAAAAAAAAAAAGTTAAAAGTAGAACTACCCTCAATTCAACAATTGTACTACTAGGTATTTATCCAAAGAATACAAAAATAGTGATTCAAAGGGATACATGCACTCCAATGTTTATAGCAGCATAGTCTACAATAGCCAAACCATGGAAACAACCCAGGTGTCCATCAACTGATGAATAAAAGAAGATGTGGTATGTATATACAATGGAATATTACTTAGCCATAAAAAGAATGAAATCTGGCCATTTGCAATGACATGGATGGAGTTAGAGAGTATTATGCTGAGGGAAATGAGTCAGTCAGAGAAAGAGAAATACAATATGATTTTACTCATATGTGGAATTGAAGAAACAAAACAGGTAAACATAGGGGAAAGAGGAAAAAAAAGAGAGAGAGAGAGAAAGAAAGAGACAAACCATAAGAGACTCAACTCTAGAGAACAAACTGAGAGTTGCTGGAGAGGAGGTGGGTGGGGGATGGGCTAAATGCAAGATGGATATTAAGGAGGGCAAATGATGTAATGAGCACTGAATGTTGTATGTAAGTGATGAATCACTAAATTCTACACTGGAAACTGATATTACACTGTATGTTATCTAACTGAAATTTAAATAAAAACTTGGAACTACAAAAAAGAAGTGAAGAGATAAACCACTGAGAAGTGATACTTGCAATATATATAGTCAACAAGGGATTAGTATCTCTCTAGAATATTATATGTATGATCTATAATTATATGTATGATAAAAATAAAAATCATTACATCCTTTATATATTTACATATAATACATAATAATGCATATATTATTATTAAGAATTAATAGGAAAAACTTTAGAGAACAGCACTGCCTAGCAACTCAGGTTATAAACCTCTGAATTATCTTAAACATCTCTCTTAATTGTTCCAAACATCCCCCTCTGCATATTTTTTATTCAGTTAATCTCCCAAGTCCTTATAATTCTATTTCTAAACTGTCTTCTAAGTTATCCTCTTTCCTTCTGGTCCCACTGACACTAACTTGGTTCAAATCTTTATTATATTCCATTTAGCCTGGGGAATAGATTCCAACTGATTTTCCTCTCTTCCTTTAATCATTTCTTTTGCAATGCCAACAGAAAAGTTTCTTACTACATTAAGAACAAGCTGTTATTCTTTTACTCAGAAATTCACCATGGTTTGTAATTTGTAGCTGTTCATTTAATTTTTATCAAATTTTTATCAAATTTATCAAATTTATGTATTCACATAACTTAGAGTCAAATAATTCGATAAGGTCATCTATTTCTTCATCCTTTCAACTTGTGTCTATTTAATTTTTGCCATTACATAGATGTCT
The DNA here is from genome assembly GCA_003697995.1 of Taxidea taxus jeffersonii. Taxonomy (NCBI): domain Eukaryota; kingdom Metazoa; phylum Chordata; class Mammalia; order Carnivora; family Mustelidae; genus Taxidea; species Taxidea taxus. Next base: position 9,951 of record ML104556.1, on the reverse strand, counting down.
TCAGTTGTGTTGTTTCTTCTTGATTTTTCAGCATTGTATATTGACTTTTCATTATAAAAGATAAGGATTTAGCTCTCACCCTCTATTCCTGCCACATAAAACATCCTACATCCCCATCATCCTAATACAGTTTATACTACAATTTTGAACATATTTTTAGCATTTCATGTTATTTTGACTATGCAAATGCTATTATAACTGGTCCAAATTTAAAATTGTTTTTAGTCTTCTGGATAACTTTTGTGTTCTCTATCTACTATTTTATTTTCTTGCACTTATTACTAATTTAAACCCAAATTGTTCCCAATTGCCCAGTCCTTAACTCAAGATATTTGGAAACATCATGATTTCTATCAATTCTGTCATCCTGAAGAAATTGTTCTTGACATGTAAATTCCTAGCATAGTACCATTCATATATATGATCAGTAATCAATAAATGTTTATTGATGACTGGAATTTTATCCACTGAGCTGCATAAATATATTTCTACAGCTTATTTCTTCTGAGAAAAATTAGCTTGGGGGATTATATAAAATTTTGGATAATTTGGAGAAACCTTAATTTTCTAATCTGCAAAATGGGAATTAGAATTTCTACTTCTATGATTGTTGTAGGGATTAGTCATATAATGATTGTAAGCAGTATTTGACACATATGAAACACTGAATAGTGATAGGTACTGATTTAAAGTAATGGTTGTGTACCGCTACTACTATTACAACTGTTAGTAATGCTGCGACTACCTGGATCCATATCATGAATTTCCTAAGGGCTTTTCAATGACTTCACATCAAAAGAAAGAGTTGGGTAAAGATTTTCATTGTCTATTTCAAAACTTTTCAGGAGAATTCCCTTGAACTTTTTGGGAGTGAATCTATTATTTGAAGAGTTTGGGATGTCATTCCTCTTTTCTAACTACTCTGTTTCAGGGATAATATAAGTCCTCTCTTATTAGTTTGGATAGTACTGTGTCAAAGCATGTAACTTTAGGACTTAATTTACAACAAAGTTGGTTTTAACTGTTTCATATTTATTATCTTCATCTCTTCAGTGAATTTAGGGGCTTTTACTTATGTATTTATTTTTTATTTTATTATTTTATTTTAATTCCAGTGTAGTTTAACATGTAATGTTAAATTAGTTTCAGGTGTACAGTACTGTGATTCAAATGTTTCTTATTATACTCAGTGCTCATCAAGATAAGTACTCTGAATCGCCTTCATCTACTTCACCCATCCCTCTATCCACCTCCCCTCTGGTACCCCTCTGTTTGTTTTCTGTAATTAAGAGTCTGTTTTTCTGGTTTCTTTCTCTCTCTCTCTTTTTTCCTTTGTTCATTTGTTTTGTTTCTTAAATTCCATATATGAAATATCTTCTCCCATTCATTAGGTTGTTCTTTAGTTTTTTGTTTTTTAAGATTTTATTTATTTGACAGAGATCACAAGTAGGCAGAGAGGCAGGCAGAGAGAGAGGGGGAAGCAGGCTCCTCACCAAGCAGAGAGCCCAATGCGGGGCTCAATCCCAGGACCCCGAGATAATGGTCCCCGAGCCGAAGGCAGAGGCACAACCCACAGAGCCATCCAGGCGCCCCTGTCCTTTAGTTTTGTTGGTTGTTTCCTTTGTTGTGCAGAAGCTCTTTATTTTAGTGTAGTTTATTTTTGTCTTTCTTTTGCCTCAGGATATGTATGTAGAAAGATGTTGCTATAACTGATGTCAGAGACATTACTGTCTGTGTTCTCCTCTTGAATTTTTATTATTTCAGGTCTCACATTTATATTCTTAATCCATTTTGAGTTTATTTTTGCCAAAAGTAGTCCAGTTTCATCCTTTTCTGTGTAGCTGTCTAGTTTTCCCAACACTGTTTGTTAAAGAGAATGTCTTTTTTCCATTGCATATCCTTGCCTTCTTTGTCAAAGATTAATTGACCATATTATTATGGGTTTATTTTTGGGCTTTCTATTTTGTTCCATTGATCTATGTGTCTATTTTTGTGCCAGTACCATACTGCTTTGGTTACTACAGCTTTGTAATATAACTTAACATCAGGAATTATGATACTCCAGTTTTGTTTTTCTTTTTTCAAGACTGCTTTAGCTATTAGGGGGTCTTTTGTGGATCCATACAAATTTCAAGATTGTTTGTTCTAGTTTTGTGAAAAGTGCTGTTGATATTTTGATAGGGGTTTCATTAAATGTGTAGATTGTTTTAGGTAGTATGGAAATTTTAACAATATTTGTCCTTCTAACCCTTGAGAATGGAATGTCTTTCCATTTCTTTTAAATGGTTTTTTTTTTTAAGATTTTATTTATTTATTTGACAGACAGAGATTACAAATAGGCAGAGAGGCAGGCAGAGAGAGAGAGAGGGAGGCAGGCTCCCCGCTGAGCAGAGAGCCCGATGCGGGGCTCGATCCCAAGAGTCTGGGATCATGACCTGAGCTGAAGACAGAGGCTTTAACCCACTGAGCCACCCAGGTGCCCCTTTCCATTTCTTTGAATCATCTCTAATTTCTCTCATCTGTGTTTTATAGTTTTTAGGGTATAGGTCTTTTGTCTTTTTTGGTTAAGTTTATTCCCAGATATTTTATTGGTTTTGGTATGAATTGTAAATAAGATTGGGCTTGGTGTAAGTCAGTTAAGCTATTGGTCCTGCAGGTGGCCATGTGTTTATGCTGGGGGATGGTGGAGGGGAGTGGCATCTGCAAGCTCCTTTCTTCCTGGAGGAGTCCCCCTGTGAACATAACTCCCCCTCCTGTATGTCCCAGACATTTTTCAAACTTTTGCTTCTACAGCTCTATCTTATTGGGCTGTTTGTTGTGCTGTCTCTCTAAGGGAGGGGCCTTGGCTTCCGGTCACCATCTAGGCTCTCCAAGAATGGAGCCCACTCATTTTTAAAATTCCAGACTCTCAGTCCCTAGGTTGTAAGAACCCACAAAATTCAGCCCCTTTGGCTTTCAAAGCCCAATGTTATGGGGATTCATCTTCCCCATGCAGACTCCCCTGTGTGGTAATCTGTTTCTTTCCCTTCTCTGTGCCTTCTATTCTCTTCCCTCAGTGGATGACCAATGTCTATTTAGCTGCCCACTGGGTTTCTGCCCTTCCTACCCTATTAAATGTGGCCTCTTCTTTACCTTTGTGGAGTTTGTTCTGCCAGTGTTCTGGTCATTTTCTGGGTTATTTATCCTGATGTGAATGTTATCTTGTATCCATGTGTTGAGGTGAGCTTAGGGTCCTCTTACTTTGCCATCTTCCCAGACTTCTGATTTCATGGGCTTTTAAAATATCACCAGAAATCATTGCTTTTCGTATTTTGTACTTTTTCCTCTGAATATTCTTATAGCATTGAACATTATGGTTTAATTTAGCGCTATGAATTACAGATGCTTAGATGATATTATTATATTAAGTCATCTAAGTTTCAAGTGAGTAAGGAAGAGAATGAAGAAACTTAGTCTCTCACTGGTACCTAAAATTTCTGGGAGCATATAGACTTGATTCTAAAATGTTCCATAATCAATTGTGCTATTTTCAACTTATTTCTTAATCCTTCCTCAAGATGTTTTCCCCATGAAGTCTTTTTTTGGAAATTCTGCTTTATGTTCATTTTGGAAATAATTATTAAAGCAGGTTGACTCAGTGGTGCTGCAAAAAAACCCCTTGGCCAGAGAAGAAAAGTCTCTAATAGCAGAGTGGTCCCAAGTCAAGAAATCCTAATGAGGCTATTCTTACTACTTATGTGCCTGATATGTAGGAATTTCTGATAGTTCATTCAGCATTTTTATTTCCCTGAGAAACACAGAAGGCATTTGAAGTTGTCTATTAAAGATGCCTCTATTACATTAGTCTTTTTGTAAACCTCAGGGGAAAAAAAAGATCATCATTGCACATAGAGCAAAACTCAATCTCTCCTTTTCCTAATTGAGCTAACTTTTTGTTTAAACTTCACATATATAAAAATATATAAATATTTAAATATATATTTAAATATATTATATTAAATATATTATTTTATATATTAATTAAATATATATATTAAATATATATATAAATATATTATATAAATATATAAATATAAAAAAAACCTTCACATATATACAAATAAGAGATTATTTTTAAGTTATCAAACGTATATTTTTAAATTTTTTAAAAGATTTAATTTATTTATTTGACAGAGAGAGAGAGAGAGATCACAAGTAGGCAGAGAGGCAGGCAGAGAGAGAGGGGCAAGCAGCCTCCCTGCCGAGCAGAGAGCCAGTTGTGGGTCTTGATCCCAGGACCCCAAGATCATGACCCGAGCCGAAGGCAGAGACTCAACCCACTGAACCACCCAGGAAATAGCTGGTTTAAATGTGGATTTTTAAAAATTTTGCTAATTAAGAAAATTACATGTCAATAGTGAATTTTCATTATTAAAATTATTTATTTATTCTTTTGCCTTTTAAAAAATTATTATTGTGTTATGTTAGTCACCATATAGTACATCGGTGGTTTTTGATGTAATATTCCATTATTCCTTGTTTGTGTATAACACCCAATGCTCCATGACGGAACAATTTATTTTTAAACTATTAATTGTACCAACTCTCAAGAGAAAAAGGAATTCAGCTAAAATATAGAATTGCAACTGATTAGTGAAAACATCAGAAGAAACTCTAGAAGATAATTCTGCCCATAGACTGCTTGTAACTGCACAAAGATTGGGATTACTGCTGAAACCTTTCATTCAAGTTGCTCCAATCAGATTCACTATTTTTTTTCCTTATGCCTGTGCTCCCTTTCTTGGTTAATTTATTTACTGTCTTTTTAGTAACCAGTGTATAAACTTTGACCTCCTTGCTCCTCTTCACTAAGTTCTGGTCATTAAGTTATGTGGTTTTACCTCTGAAATGCCTCTTGACTCATTTTTCTCAATTCCCTTTTCATTTCCTTGATTCAGAGCTTTACTAAGCTATTGCATTATGCTCCTAGCTGGTCCTCCGATTTCTCTAGCCTCTGAAGGTACCTTTGGAACTTTTAATTGTTTTGCATTTTTAGGATCAAAATCTAACTTTCCTGATAGGGCCATGAAGGTCCTTTGCTGCCTTAGTATTGTTGTTGCTAATGGGTAAAGCTAGGGCTTTTGGGTCACAGAGACCTGGATGCAGATTTCATCTTTATCACTTCTTCTGTGATTTGCTCAAACAGGATTCCCAACTTTACTAAGAATAGTTTCCATGTCAATAAATTGGTAATGATAAAAACAATAATAGTTTACAACTCCTAGAATTTTTGTGAGGATTAAATTTGCTATCTATTTAAAATGCTCAATGTGTGATAAGCATTCAGCATGTTAGTTTTCATTTGTATTTCTCATTATTTTAGCTACCATGCCTATTGCTTACTATGCTGAGTTTTCAGATTCCATTTATCTCCTTATGTTTTCCCTTCGCTATTTGGTGAACCCCTACTTGTTCTCCAAAGCCCTATTTAAATGCCACTTCTTCTGTGAAGATTTCCTTGGCTGAACTGAATTAATCACTTTTCTGAAAGTCACATTGCATATTCATACTAATAATTGGATTCATAACACTGTATCATAGGTATACTTTTGAAAGCCCTTTTCCCTGATCCATTTGGAAATCTTCAGAGGTTAAGACCATATCTAACTCATTCTTATATCCACAGTGCCTCACAGTGTTGAATGCTAGAAAATGCAAACATTTCAACTTGTATCCTAGTTTTAAGTTCTATCTTTCTTAAGTTAGTCACCTCTAAAAATAGATATCTGAATGTCTCCCTCAAAGGTAATTTTTAAAATAATAAATTAAAACACATTACTATCTTAGCACTACCACAGCATGTTTGCAAGATGAAGTAAAAAGTCACCCACAATCATGCTGTTGTTATGTGATTTGTATTATTCTTTTTTTTTTTTTAAGATTATTTATTTATTTATTTGACAGAGATTATAAGTAGATAGAGAGGCAGGCAGAGAGAGAGGAGAGAGAGGAAGGGAAGCAGGCTCCCCACTGAGCAGAGAGCCCGATGCGGGGCTCGATCCCAAGACCCTGGGATCATGACCTGAACCAAAGGCAGAGGCTTTAACCCACTGAGCCACCCAGGCACCCCTGTATTATTCTTTTGATATTTTCCCTTCTAATTATTTTTCTGTAAACATATACTTGCATAGTTGTAATTCTAATGCACATTCAATTTTTTGTTCTTTTTTTAAGCATTATCTTTTAGGTACTTTATATATATGCTATTACAATACATTTATAACCACTTAAAAACTACTTAATTCTTCAAGTGAATATTTAATTATTTGTTATATATTTCTGTCTGTCCTTCCTCTCCTATCTTGCTATTATAAACACTGCTATAGTAGACAATTTTATGACAGTAGTCTTTTGTATATGTTGGATTAATTCCTTGATATACATTCCCTAAAGTGAAATTAATGCTTTAATGTTAATTCACTTCAGTCATATACTGTACTAGGATTTTAACTACAGCACTTAAACAGGCCAGTGGTAAAACTGAGAAATGAATGCTGGGTAGAAGATTAAGGAAGGAAGAGGAGGTATTTTTTTCAATAAAACTGTATACTCCTTAAGGAGAGGTACATAGCCTTATAGTTCTTTGCTCTTTCCTCTTATGAGTAAGAAATATTCATTAATTAAATATTTATTGAACACTTATTTATTGAGCACTCTAAGTACAAAAACATAATGCCTACCTTCAGAAAGCTTACAGTTGACTGATAAAGCTAATTACCTGAAATCCACATGTCCTTGCTTTTGGCCAGAGAACCCCAGCATTTTAGAAGCTGATAAAGCTGCCCAGCTAGTGACTACTTTTTCTAGCCTCCTTCACAATGAGGTGTATCCTTGTAACTAAATTTTGGCCACTGTTATATGGGAACTAAATTATTCAACTCTGGGTCACTTCCTTTAAAAAGGAAGGTGATGGCCTTCTTATCCTTTCTCCTCTTTGCCACAGGCTGTGACCTGATGAGAATTTGAACAACCACCTCTGGATATAAGCCAAGGGAGCTATGTGTTATAATAAAGCTGCCTTGCCAACCCTACCTCTGGATTGTTAGGTATAAATTTATATGATTTAAAATATAACAGACATTTGGTATCTATGGATAATATAGTAACATTATTTTATTCATTGGGGGAAGATTTTCTTATAGTAAGTTAGCCTATTCTTTGCTTAGTTTAGGAGGAGTGGTGGTGTAAGGCTAGAATATTCCAGGCAAATAGGTAAAAGTATAAAGGAGTAGATGATTCAGGTAAATACAAGTATTTTTGTATGGCTAGACTGCAAGGTATATGAGAGAAAGTGGTGAGAGTAGAAGCTGGAAAAAATAGGTAGTAGCCAAATCATGAGGAAATTTGTATATCACACCACCAGATTTAGATTTTATCCTATCAGTAGTAGGGAACCATAGAAAGTTGTTGAACAGGGGGCATGGTTTAAAGAAATATCACACTGGCAATAGTACAGAGGATGAATGACTTTTGTCCTGTCATGTTTTGGATTGTCTGTGTCTTTAATTCCCTTCTCTAAAGTTGGATATCAAGGTAAATATAATCTGACTTTTCTTCAGTTTAGATGAGATCATATAATCCTAAACTCCAGGCTCATTATGAAATCAAAGGAGCAAGAACAACCTTTCCAGAATCCTCTTCCTCATCCTGAGCTGTTATGAGTGGGTTGGAAGACTAGCCCTGCTTGGTGGAGCTACATGCCTTTCCAGCAGTGCTAGCATTCAGAAAATTCTGGGCAATTTCTCCTTTCAGATCCAAGTGAAATTCACATCCAAACTAAGCCTTTTTAGAGAATTACTTTTCCAGTTGTATTGCTGACAAATCTGTTCTCTGTAGTCATTTCCTCATATTGCACAGCTTTTTTTTTTTTTTTTTTTTTTTTAAATCATGTGCTTGCTGAATCACAGCAACACTTACTTCTAGGCCTTGGGCCCTTGAATCTTTTGGTGTGTACTCCAAGAAGAGCCAATCTAAGTGTCCCTGGTTTTATTCCCTGTTGTTCCTTCAGCATCTTATATGTAGAATAGTAACCACAAAGTGCCTACTTGCTTTTAGTCTTCCTACAGGAACTACACTGGGTATTTTAATGTTCATTAGCCTAGAAAATAATATAATTCATACACACAAATAGAAAATGCTCATCCAGCTTGAAAGTTTTTTCTTTATATCCTAGCAACTAAAGGTAAGCAGGTTTTTATGGAACTTTCTTACCATTTGCTTTTGTTTTGTTATTCTCAGAAAATAAAATGGGAGTTTCTAGTGAGCTAAGCCCATTACCCCTAAGGGACTTTTCATTCTGCACTACATTAGAGGGAAGGACAGCTAAGATGACAGATATCTTGGCCTGCTCTAATCATGTTCATTGGGCAATATTTATAGTCCTGCTCACCCCTCCTTTGAATGGTGTGTCAAAAGCTTTGGGTATCTAAAACCTTGCCTGTAACAAATTTTCTCAACATGCCTCCTTTGCCTTTTACAGATTTTAAGCAGATGTATTGAATCAGTAAAATGAAGATGTGGTAAATTCCCCCTTATTTTGAATAGAAACAATCACCAAAGCTCAAGCAAATTTCTTCTTGGCCCTCTTTTATTTGAGAGAGGCAGAGCCAGAGCAAGCATAACTGTTAAGAGAGGTTTTTTGTTTTTTTTTTAAAGACAGCACCTAAGGCAAGATTACCTGATAGCCTATCCTTAAGTCTAAAATTCTGTTCACTGGAAATTGATTTTTATAATGATGATCCTTAAATACTTAAAAATACTTCCTAAATAATTAATAGTGATCCATCACAAGTATTTATTGACTACTATCAACCAATAACCAAGTAAGCTTGGTATTGTTAACTCTGCTTTGGAGATGAGGAAACTGAGGCACAGTTAGTTTCAAAAATCTGCTCAAGGTCACACATCTAGAAAGTGGTAAAAGAGGGAGTTGTACCAAAACTCATAGTTAACTTTCCTCAAGGAGTTGACAGTATGGATGGGAGAATGAGACCATACATGAAAAAAAAAAAAACACCAGGGAATAATTAAACCCATAACCATGTGGACAAGACTATGGGTTTAATATACAGAGGATTAAACAGTGTTTAGTAGGGCTTATGATAATTAAGCTTCAGGCAGAGTGTTAGATTTGAACTATATCTTGAGGATGAAACAGAACTTACATAGGCAGAGTAGAGGGACACTGCAATTCAGTGAAGGGTTAGAGCAAACTATTACAGGGGAGAATTGTAATAACATTAAGTTCAGAGTATTTTCCTTGCTACATATATTTAACTTTATTCTAGTTCTTCAAGTTCAGTAACTGATCATCATACCCCATTTCCAACTATATAGATAAACAGATTTTCTAAGAAAGTCTATTTTAGACATGTAGAGCTGGAATTTCTTATTTGAAATTCAACACGCTTTCTCTACCAGCACACTGCATGGAGTGTGGGTAATGGGGGTTGGAAGAGAAAGAGCCTATAGCACTGGGTATTCTCAAACTGTCTCCTTTTCAGGTACTAAGCAGACCCAATTCTGCTTAGCTTCCCAGATTGTGGGGCTGTCAGATGGAAAGGAAAAACAAAGTACATGAAGTTTCTTTTAAGGTGCACATGTGGACTGGCGTTTCTTTTCTTGACTGTTAGAAAGCGCCTTCATCACAGCACAAAGGAATTTTCTTGATACTGTGGGGATTTATTGGTACATGTTATAATGTACTACAGAGGCACATTTTCCCTCTGCAAAATTATGTCTGATGGGTAACAAAGCAAATACCCAATAGGCTTCTGAGATATGATATGTGGATCCTGAAAGAAAGGAGCTTGAAGATTGAAAAGGAAGGGGAAAAAAGAAACAGGGAGACAAGTTTGCTCTTTTGCCTCAACCTTTGTCTTACTATGGAAATGATACTGTTTAAAAAAAAAA
>ML104555.1:10330-38886 GCA_003697995.1 Taxidea taxus jeffersonii | reverse complement strand
GATTTCTGTGCATTGATTTTATATCCTGACACTTTACTGAATTCCTGTACAAGCTCTAGCAGTTTTGGAGTGGAGCCTTTTGGGTTTTCCACATATAGTATCATATCATCTGCAAAGAGCGATAGTTTGACTTCTTCTTTGCTGATTTGGATGCCTTTAATTACTTTTTGTTTTCTGATTGCTGAGGCTAGGAATTCTAGTACTATGTTGAATAGCAGTGGTGATAGCGGACATCCCTGCTGTGTTCCTGACCTTAACGGAAAAGCTCTCAGTTTTTCTCCATTGAGAATGATACTTGTAGTGGGTTTTTCATAGATGGCTTTGATAATATTGAGGTAAGTGCCTTCTATCCCTACACTTTGAAGAGTTTTGATTAGGAAGGGATGTTGCACTTTGTCAAATGCTTTTTCAGCATCTATTGAGAGTATCATATGGTTCTTGTTCTTTCTTTTGTTAATGTACTGTATCACATTGATTGATTTGCGGATGTTGAACCAACCCTGCTGCCCTGGAATAAATCCCACTTGGTCGTGGTGAATAATCTTTTTAATGTACTGTTGGATCCTATTGGCTAGTATTTTGGTGAGAATTTTCGCATCTATGTTCATCAAGGATATTGGTCTGTAATTCTCTTTTTTGATGGGATCCTTGTCTGGTTTGGGGATCAAGGTGATGCTGGCCTCATAAAATGAGTTTGGAAGTTTTCCTTCCATTTCTATTTTTTGGAACAGTTTCAGGAGAATAGGAATTAATTCTTCTTTAAATGTTTGGTAGAATTCCCCTGGGAAGCCATCTGGCCCTGGGATTTTGTTTGTTTGGAGATTTTTGATGACTGTTTCAATCTCCTTACTGGTTATGGGCCTATTCAGGTTTTCTAGTTCTTCCTGGTTCAGTTTTGGCAGTTTATATGTCTCTAGGAAAGCATCCATTTCTTCCAGATTGTCACATTTGTTGGCATAGAGTTGCTCATAATATGTTCTTATGATTGTTTGTATTTCTTTGGTGTTGGTTGTGATCTCTCCTCTTTCATTCATGATTTTATTAATTTGGGTCCTTTCTCTTTTCTTTTGGATAATTCTGGCCAGGGGTTTATCAATCTTATTAATTCTTTCAAAGAACCAGCTCCTAGTTTCATTGATTTGTTCTATTGTTTTTTTGGTTTCTATTTCATTGATTTCTGCTTTGATCTTTATTATTTCTCTTCTCCTGCTGGGTTTAGGCTTTCTTTTTTGTTCTCTCTCAAGTTCCTTAAGGTGTAGGGTTAGGTTGTGTATTTGAGATCTTTCCTGTTTCTTGAGATGGGCTTGTATCGTTATATATTTTCCTCTCAGGACTGCCTTTGCTGTGTCCCACAGATTTTGGACCGTTGTGTTTTCATTTTCATTTGTTCCCATGATTTTTTTCCATTCTTCTTTAATTTCCTGGTTGACCCATTCATTCCTTAGAAAGATGCTGTTGAGTTTCCATGTGTTTGGGCTCTTTCTAAATTTCCTCTTGTGATTGAGTTCTAGCTTCAGAGCATTGTGGTCTGAAAATATGCAGGGAATGATCCCAATCTTTTGATACCGGTTGAGACCTGATTTATGACCCAGGATGTGATCTATTCTGGAGAATGTTCCATGGGCACTAGAGAAGAACGTGTATTCTTTGCTTTGGGGTAGAATGTTCTGAATATATCTGTGATGTCCATCTCGTCCAGTGTGTCATTTAAGACCTTTATTTCCTTGTTGATCTTTTGCTCGGATGATCTGTCCATTTCAGTGAGGGGTGTGTTAAAGTCTGCAACTATTATTGTATTCTTGTCAATGTGTTTCTTTGATTTTGTTTTTAATTGGTTTATATAGTTGGCTGCTCCCATGTTAGGGACATAGATATTTAAAATTGTTAGATCTTCTTGTTGGACAGACCCTTTGAGTATGATATAGTGTCCTTCCTCATCTCTTATTATAGTCTTTGGCTTAAAATCTAATTGATCTGATATAAGGATTGCCACCCCAGGTTTCTTCTGATGTCCATTATCATGGTAAATTGTTTTCCACCCCCTCACTTTCAATCTGGAGGTGTCTTCGGGTCTAAAATGAGTTTCTTGTAGGCAGCATATTGATGGGTTTTGCTTTTTTATCCATTCTGAAACCCTGTGTCTTTTGATTGGGACATTTAGCCCATTTACATTCAGGGTAACTATTGAGAGATATGAATTTAGTGCCATTGTATTGCCTGTATGGTGATTGTTACTGTATAATGTCTCTGTTCCTTTCTGGTAATACTTTTAGGGTCTCTCTTTGCTTAGAGGACCCCTTTCAATATTTCCTGTAGAGCTGGTTTGGTGTTTACAAACTCTTTCAGTTTTTGTTTGTCCTGGAAGCTTTTTATCTCTCCTTCTATTTTCAATGATAACCTAGCTGGATAAAGTATTCTTGGCTGCGGGTTTTTCTCATTTAGTGCTCTGAATATATCATACCAGTTCTTTCTGGCCTGCCAGGTCTCTGTGGATAAGTCTGCTGCCAATCTAATATTTTTACCATTGTATGTTACAGACTTCTTGTCCTGTGCTGCTTTCAGGATTTTCTCTTTGTCGTTAAGACTTGTAAATTTTACTATTAGATGGCGGAGTGTGGGTCGATTCCTATTGATTTTGAGGGGTGTTCTCTGCACCTCCTGGATTTTGATGCTTGTTCCCCTTGCTATATTAGGGAAATTCTCTACACTAATCCTCTCCAGTATACCTTCTGCTCCTATTTCTCTTTCTTCTTCTTCTGGAATCCCAATTATTCTAATGTTGTTTCGTCTTATGGCATCACTTATCTCTCGAATTCTCCCCTCGTGGTCCAGTAGTTGTTGTCTCTCTTTTGCTCAGCTTCTTTATTCTCTGTCATTTGGTCTTCTATATCACTAATTCTGTCTTCTGCCTCATTTATCCTAGCAGTAAGAGCCTCCATTTTTGATTGCACCTCATTAATAGCTTTTTTTATTTCAACTTGATTAGACTTTAGTTCTTTTATTTCTCCAGAAAGGGCTTTTATTTCTCCTGACAGTGTTTCTCTAATATCTTCCATGCCTTTTTCGAGCCTGGCTAGAACCTTGAGAATCGTCGTCCTGAATTCCAGATCTTACATATTACCAATATCTGTATTGATTAGGTCCCTAGCCTTCGGTCCTGTCTCCTGCTCTTTTTTTTGTGGTGAGTTTTTCTGCCTTGCCATTTTGTCCAGATAAGAATCTGCTGTTCTCCTTGTTAAGTGAACTTGGTCTTGGCTGGATTTCTTTGATCTTCTGGGGGAGGGGCCTGTTGTAGTGATTCTCAAGTGTCTTTGCCCCAGGTGGAATTGCACCGCCCTTACCAGGGGCCGGGCTAAGTAATCCTCTCAGGTTCGCTTTCAGGAGCTTTTGTTCCCTGATGCTTTCCGTAGAGTTCTGGAGGACAGGAATGACAATGGCGGCCTCCCAATCTCCGGTTCAGAGGAGCCGAGAGCTAGGGGCCCCAGTGTTCAGTGCGCCTTCATAGAAAAGCGTTTAATCCCTCTGGTCTCCCCAGCCCCCGTTTGCGCTCGGTGACCGCGCGCGCCCGGAGACTGCGCTCCAAGAAAATCGTGGGTAAGCAGTCCCGTCTCACTGGCTTCTGGGAGCGCTCGGAGCTCACCCAGCCTGTGACCAAGCGTCTCTGTCTCTAGCAGAGTCCCACCTGGAGTCTCCGAACCCCGTAGATCCCTGAGCTCTCCTGGGTCGGAGTCTCCCCGAATCTTGTGGGGACCCCACGCACAGAGCACCGGCCCGTGCCACAGAGCACCGGTCCGTGTCACAGACCACTAGGAAACCTCGGCTCTGTCTCCGCAGCCGGCTTCCCCGCCCTAATACCTGTGAGCTCTGCAACACTCAGACACCCCTTTAGAAAGTGGTTGATTTTCTGTTTCTAGAATTGTTGTTTTTCTTCTCTTTGATCTCTTATTGGATTCATAGGTGTTCAGAATGGTTTGATAGGCTATCTAGCTGATCTCCTGCTGCCTGATGTCATCTCAGCCTCCTACTTCTCAGCCATCTTGACTCCTCCCCCTGCTATTTTTTTTTTTTTTTAATTTTAGCCCATTTCCCTTGGAAGGCTGCTCATGGACAAGCATAGTCCAATGATCAAGCATTGGGGGAGGGGGTAATAGATTATACCTAAGTACTGTTACAGGCTGAGTTACATTTCTCCTAAAATTCCCTCTCCCCCAGACCTCCAAATGTGAAAATACTTAAAGGCAGAAACTTTAATGAGGTAATTAAGATAAAATGAGGTCACATGCCTAGGGGTCTACTTCAGTATGACTGATATCCTTCTAAGAAGAAGCAATTAAGACACAGATACACACACAGAGGGAAGACCATGTCAGGACACAGGGAGGAGACTGCTGTCTACACACCAGGGAGAGGGGCCTCAGGAGGAACCAGCCCTGCCAGCCTTTGGTCTTTGATTTCCAGCTTCCAAGATGTGAGAAACAAGTTTCTATTGATGGGGTTCCCTCAAACTGTGGTACTAACCCTAATACAAATACCTTACTGTGGCAGCCTAACCCTAATACAAATACCTTAAACTGGGTAAGTTTCTATCTTCTGCCAGATGAAGTGTGTGTAGATTATAGAATTTATCCAACTTAGAGCCAGCTCTCTCCTGTCTGTCACATTTCCAGTCTTGTCACAGCACCTCTGAGCCCAGTTTATAAAGTTTAGCAACAAGCCATGCATATATGCTTCGATTATCTCAGCCGATCTATGGCTCCCATGTTTTGTTGAATTTTGGCTTCCAATGCTTGCCCTAAGTTGGGTCTACAAGTGGACAAAAAGCAGACTGTGGCTCTTCCTATCTCCTCCAAACAAATTCTTCTCCTTGTATGGACAAATCTGTGGATCGTCACCCACTACACCATCCCCAGATGGAGCCTACCACCTCTTATTGCATAGAGGCTACTTTTGACTACCACCCCCAAATGGGTAGACATGCACTTTTTTTTTTCTTTTTTGCAAATTGAGTAGAGAGTTAGGTAGGAGTATTCCCAGGCAAGAAACTCACATACTCCTGCTGTTCTTACTCAAACAAGAATTGATAACAGTTGATACGTTATCTTGCTTTGCCCAATGTCCTATGTTATGAAATTTTAAAAAATGTATTGATTTTATGGCTGATAAATTTGCTGATAAATTTTAACTGTTTTCCTAGGGAGACCTTTCCAACTTTGTGTCATCCTTAGTAGCAATCCTTCACTCTCTCAAGTGTTTTTGTTTTTTTTTTAAGTTTTTAATTTTCAGTTGTTCACATATAGTTTAATTTTGGTTTCAGGAGTACAATGTAGTGATTCATCACTTCCATACATCACCCAGTGCTCTTGATGAGAGTTTCAAATATACTGCTATTTTGACAGAAATTTCACAGTATTATTCATAATTAATACCATGCATGCTCTTGGACCCAGCAATTAGCAATCATATTTCTGAGCATCTGTCCATAAAAATTTACATAAGTGCAGGAGTGTCTTGGTGGTTCGGTTGGTTGAGCATCTGATTCTTGGCATTGCCTCAGATCATTCTCAGGGTTGTGAGACTGAACCCCACAATGAGCTCATGCTCAGCAGGGAGTCTGCTTGAGATTCTCTGTCGTTCCCTCTCCCTCTGCCCCTCCCCCTACACATGCACGTGGTGTGTGCTCTCTCTTTCTCTCTCAAATAAATAAATCAATCTTAAAAATATTTACATAAGTGTGAGAAACAAAAACTATTCATTGTTATATTGAATACCAATAAAAGTGGAAATATCCTCAAGGTTGGACGGTAGAAAGATCAAATGATGTATCATACTTAAATAAGTTGATTTAGAGTTGGTATAATGCTAATGTAAGTAGCTAATCATATTCACACTGAAAATATGTATCTATTTATGCATATATATGTGTATACAATATATACATACATGTATAGAGAAGGCTACATATTGAATAGCTAAGTTCTTTTAAATTTCTGAAGATGAGAAACCAAATTACGGTCATGGATAATATTTAGTTTTCAATCTAAATCTTTCTTAAATGCTTAAAATTTTTAGGATAAAATAGGATACATTAATTTTTAACCAATTGAAATCCAACAGAAGCAATAGAAACCGATGAAAAGGCATTATTATGTTGGTCTTCATTTGGAGGATGGTAGACAATGGAGTTTCTGGGTCTGCAAAGCTAAAGCAAACTTATAATCAATTTTGTGAGTCTCCTGCCTCCTAGGACAGTGAGAAGGTTTCCTTTTGATATCACATTTCCATGCTGATGCCGTGTGTGAGAAAGGTCAAGCTATAGCTGACTGTATCTTGAGGCTATAAGTAAGTCTTCCAAGCTCATGCCTGTTGATTTAGGTTGGCCTCCTCTCAATTCTCTCCCCATCGATCTCTAAGTAGACTCTGCTTTAACCCTGTACCTTAACAATTAAAATATGTCTGGAGGCAGGGGAACCTGGAAAACCGTGGGATATTGATGTTTTGGCTCAATTGTGCAGGGAGTCCAGTGTGTACATGATTTGCCCAGAGGTCAGAGTCTCTGAATTCTCTGCAGGATGGTTTCCACAGGCTCTTGGCAGGTCTGGTGGTCCACATGGTGCATTTGTCATAGTTTTCTTTGAAGAACCTTTCTCTATCACAACTGACTCCTTCAAGACTTGTTCTTTTGGAGGGTTTGTTGATTTGTATTTTATTTATATGTAATTGAATATTTTTCTGTACACTCTCCCTTTTATTGAGTAATCACCTCACTTATTCAAATATATTCTGAGACTCTCTTATTTGAAATGGAGAATGTAAAGAAATGGTCCAAAAGGGATTAATGTGGAATATTTCAGACATCAGATCAGGAGTTGGATGTATTCTACGCACTATCCTCCAAAGAGATTTTAAATCTTGCCCTTTTGATAAAATTTCTGACCTTAAACATAGCCTTTATCTGTAATATTATTAAGGATTACTCCCTCCACTATGATCGTAAAGTCACTGATATTAATTATGAACCCAGTGATGGCTGTTCTGCCCTCCCCCATTTGCTTGGGGCAGAGTTCTGTCATTTAGGGCTGGCAGCACCTTCCACTCTGATGTATGAGTGGGGAAGGGACCCTGTTACTACTTTAGGTGGAAAGATCAAATGTATTTGTTTGGAAATCAGGCTGAAAACAGATCTCAATACAGGTGAAGACATACATATGTATTTTTTATTTAACACACTTAAATAGCAAAAGTTGCCCTAGAAACATGGATACTTCATTCTATAACTGTATAATAATATTTTTACAGGTTACATCAGTTAATCAGCTCCTGAATAAGAACACAAGCCACAGGGTTGAGGTTGTATAACTCATTTCACTAAAGCACATAGTTCTGCTTATAAAATGATACAGATTTATTGATACAGACCTAAGATTAGAGAAGGAATAAAGCAGCAGATCACCCTGCTCCTTGGTCTGTAAAGGGCCATTTGTAAGCCAAAAGATGGACATGTAAGACAGACCATCCCACTTCCTGTTACATATGGATAGAGTAGCTCAACAGGGGTTGAGAACACCTGGTTACATGTGCCAAGATATCTCCAGGCACAGGAAACAAAGCTAGGGAAGTTACCTACAGATGTGCTTGGGAATGACCTGACCTCCTCTGGAGCATCTCGGAGAGTCTTTGTACCAAGAGAGCTGACATTTGCCAGAGACCCTGCTGAAGCTCCACAGATGGATTCCATCCTGTTGACTACTGATGACAGGGTGGAGAGGTATCCCCGTGGCATTCCAACAGAGACCAAGAGTCTGCCCCCTTCCACGGGTAGGTAAAAGAAAGATGGAGACTGTTATTTACATTTGAATTAAGAAACAAAATTCAACTTGATAATCTCCTGTGTCTATAAAAGGCCCATTTTTTGTTTTTAATTAAAAAAAAATTACTCTTGTACTTAAAGTGAATACATTTAATTTTTTCTAAAAATAACCACTTTTAGACTATCTCCTATATATATAAGAGCTAGCTAGACCACATTGCTCTCAATTTCCTTATGAATTCAAGAAAGCCACAATTCACCTACTTTTTTAGCCTCATCAAAATTAATACTCAGCATATCTAAATATCTGCTAAAGAACACAATTATGGAGTTTATAAAGAACATTGGACAACTTCAATTTGAAACTCTTTTAAAATTACATTTTTATATATTTGTTACTGAAGTATATTGATGCACAATGTTATATTAATGTCAGGTGTACAATATAGTGGTTCAACAATTCTATACATTAATCAATATTCACCATGATAATCATATGTTATTACACCATCTGTCACCATATAACCTTATTATGATATTATTGACTCTACTCCCTATGCTGCACTTTTCTCCTCTGTGACTTATTTATTTTATAACTGGAAGTTTGTACCTCTGAATCCTCTTCTTCATCTATTTTGCCCATCTCCCCTCACTCCTTCCCGCTGGCAACCACCAGTTTATTCTATGTATAAAATTACATGTCTTCAGTCAATGTCTTATCTGATATACAGACTGTATGTTACACAAAAGACAAAATCAGAAATAACTTAGCTGAAATTTATATTTAGCCTAAAAAAAACCAGTATCAGGATGAGAGATCCTCAATGGTGTGCATGTTCTGAGGTGAATAATTTAATGTAAAAAGATTGGAAAAAGACCATACTCCTCTAAAACCACTCTGTGCCATGTTTGCAGGTCAGTCTGTAGAAAAAAAAAATTAGGAAATTGACCCACATTTCCAACAAAGGGACAAGAGCAGCTATTCCCCACGATTGGCCCATATGTCTCGGATACTCCATGAAATGGATATCTTAGGACACATACTGTCCATGACCATCGCCACTTCCTTCTGCATCTCTGAATCAAAAATGGAAGGGAAAAATCAGGAGATCAGCAAGAGTGACAGGAACTAAGCAAACATTTCATACCATAAGCACATTTATGATCCAAATAATTTCACTTCTTAAGTGATGTGGCAACATAGGAAGACTCTGGTTAATACATGATGAAATCCTAAACAGATCGAAACATGTCCTGCCCATTTAGATAACTAGGGCATGAGCCCCTCTGACAATCTATGTCCTGACAAAGGTGTGAACAGATCGAGAAGAATGGCAGATATTGAGACCTGATCCAGTCACTCAAACACTCAGAAAATCAAATCTCTGCATGTTTACAAGGAGAGCAGGTAATTAAAGATCTCACTGAGAACATTTTAGGAAGTCAACTCTTTCAAGTGACCTGAGGGGGAGCAAAAATAGCCCACAATGATCCAGCTAAACATTTTCTTTCTTCTGAAAGTGAAGTGCTTGTTTTCAGTGTCTTTTTTGCATTATCTCAATGGATAACGTTAAAAAAAACTTATGTTCAAGAAGTGAGCTAATTTTGCTGGGAGAACTTGTGATTTGTGGCCAGACTGCTGATAGAGTCGCTGTTGTGCCATCCTGCTCAGAATGAAAGCTTCCAGAGGAATCAAATTGTGCATTTTGGTAGGCAGGGGGGATCATCTCCCTTGCTCTCAGCACTCAGGAGGCAGGGGCTAAGGGTGACCTGCCTTTATGCTGCCGGGTGGAGGACAGCAGGTGGGAGCCTGGCCCCCGGGGTCCAGCCCATGCTGTCTGGCGTCTCCCCTGCCTCCTCTCCCCCTGTCTCACACCTGGCTTCTCAGCCCACTCCTTCCTTCAAAAAGACTGTGATTCTGGCATCACGCTTTTATCTCTCCAAATCACATGTTTTCAGTCAATCTCCAAGCTGCTCTGTAAAATAGAACTGATCTTCTGTCATCCACTTCCCCTTCTTTTCTCCTCTCCATCCTTCACATTCTCTGTTTTTCCTTTACCAGTGCTTTGAGCCTTTCAGGAGACACAGAGCCATGTTTCAAAAGACTTCTTTGCCTTGTTGACTTTCTGCCTCTGGGTGGATATTAATATGGTATAGGAAATAGGCCACTTGACTTTTACTGCAAAATGCCCTTTTGGTCAATATCTACAGCACAGACATCTCTTTAAAACTCTAACTTGAAACCCACAGGTTGAGTTCTCAGCTGAATTTTGAATCACCTACCACGAAACATAACTAAAAACTCAAGGTAAGAATACTGATATTTTGAGAATAGCCAAAAGCTGGATATTCTAATAGTTGATTTCTCATGATTCTTCAAGCTTTATTCCTACTTTCTGCTAGGTCAATAGGAAAGCACAAATCTGCTTTTTCATAGTACCAGAATTTTTTCTGAGAATTCAGAACTGGAAAATTATTACTCTACTGGGGGGAATAATATGTTCCAATTTCTTGGATTAGGCAATAGAAGCTTTCTAACTTTTTTTTTTTTTT
Source organism: Taxidea taxus jeffersonii (assembly GCA_003697995.1). NCBI lineage: Eukaryota > Metazoa > Chordata > Mammalia > Carnivora > Mustelidae > Taxidea > Taxidea taxus. The sequence continues at coordinate 28,526 of ML104555.1, read as the reverse complement.
TTGGCCCAGAAACTGTGCTATTACAATGAGTTTTCTTAACATAGTTTTATAGGAAGAGGATTTCTTTCCCTTCCCGCTAATCAAATGTACCTTTTATTCTAATTCTATTTAACTATGTTAAATAAAGAAAAACCCAGTAGATCCAAGAAAACCCAGTGGGATCAACTAATCAGATTCATTGTTCCAATATGAACTGAGAGAACTGGAGATTTGGTATTATCATCAACGTCATCATCATCCTGGCTTTAGCCAAAAGTAGCCCTTATTTCCCGTGGCCTTATTGAACTTCCCTTAGACCCATGCCTGCATGGTCTCCATGTTCTCCCAGCCCACACTACTGTTGGATCCTGAACATCACACTCTTATTCCAGTAGTCTGTCCTTGTGACCTAATGAAGAACCTAGAATGTTTGTCTTAATAGTTACTCCAGGAAGGTGTTTGGGTGGCTCAGTCGGTTAAGTGTCCAACTCTTTGTTTCAGCTCAGGTCATGATCTCAGGGTCATGAGATCGAGCCCCACAAAGGGCTCCATGGTCAGCTCAAAGCCTAGTTGAGATTCTCTCTCTCCCTCTGCTCCTCCTGCAATGTGCACCCTTTCAAAAAAAATAAATCTCTTTCAAAAAAAATATCTCTTTATTTATCTCTTTCAAAAAAAATAAATCTTTAAAAAATAATTACTGCAGGAAATGATTATGTAACTTTCTTGTAGGAGTTTCAGAGGGGTATATTTCAAGCCCTGGGTGGATAGTGAGACTACATTGTCTAGAACTTATTTTTATACATTGACATTCCTTGTGCTTGATACATTTTCACATGTTAAAATAAAGTCCTTATGCCATACCCCAAGTTTATTTCATTACACTAAATTATCCCACATAACTGGATGCATTTGAACAAGCTTCATGTCATCTGTCCCTTATATGCTTGTGTTTTTTGTTTTTTGTTTTTTTTTTTAAGATTTTATTTATTCATTAGTTAGAGAGAGAGTGAGCACAGGCAGACAGAGAGTCAGGCAGAGGCAGAGGGAGAAGCAGGCTCCCTGCCGAGCAAGGAGCCCGATGTGGGACTCGATCCCAGGACGCTGGGATCATGACCTGAGCCGAAGGCAGCCACTTAACCAACTGAGCCACCCAGGCGTCCCTATGCTTGTGTTTTTTAAGACCCCTTCATTTGTTTTCATTTATATGACTTTAAGTTTCCTTTCACGTGTTCTTATTTACAGATCAGTTATGGTGCCTTCAAAGCCGCAGAATCTGAGGTTCTAGAATGGGCTCGGAAGTGCTGAACTGAAAAAATACAACACAGTTGTCTGATTCCATTAGTTACTAATCACTCAACAAGAATGCGGTCAGCTAGGATGCAGACCAGCTTGCAACTTTGTTGAGAGTATCACATTGGCTTCTCCCATCTTTTGAGCTTGCTAAACCACACACCCACCAACACACACTACACATTTCAGTGTCTGCTGTTTAATAAATTTGTGCTGAAGTTTTGCTTTTTTTTGTGGGGGGCTTTTTTGTTTTTGTTTAGTTTCTGATTGTTTTATCTCAATGTGAAATTTATTTTCCACAATGAAAAATGTATTTCCTGGGGCACCTGGGTGGCTCAGTTGGTTAAGCCTCTGCCTTCAGCTCAGGTCATGATCTCAGGGTCCTGGGATCCAGCCCCGCATCAGGCTCTCTGCTCAGCAGGGAGCCTGCTTCCCTCTCTCTCTCTCTGCCTGCTTGTGATCTCTCTGTCAAATAAATAAATAAAATATTTTAAAAAATGTATTTCTCACACAACTACACTTCTCATAAATGTGGGACCTGTCTAATTTTATTAAAAAGGACTTTCAAAGCATCTGTAATCTTGTAGATGAGTTGCACAGTTTCTGCTTTTTCTAAATGAAACTGAGTAGATATGACATAAATCCCAATGAGCAAAGGATTTTTTAAAATTTTTTTTTGTCTTCAGACCAAGTCATGGCCTGCCATACTGGCTAATGCTTTTTTAATATGGTATTGTTGATTTTTAAAAAATGCAAAGAAGTCATTACTTTTCTGTAATAATTTGTATGGATTTATTACTTAATTAGTTTTTTATCTTAATCTGACAGGGGTTACTGAGTGGACCTCTACATAGCCAGAATGAAATCTAACTTAATTTTTATGGAGTCCCACATTAAAATGCAATATAACCAGACAGTAAAATGTATTAACACACCTCAGAGAGTTTTCAATTTGTCATATCTTTCAGCAGTTGGAAAGATATGTATTCAAGGAGTGATTTATTTCCTATGAGAAAGCAAAACCACTCAACACAAAAGTGAAATTAATTACTTCTGCCCAATTGAAAATGGTCTATATCTACACAACAACATACTGCATTGTGTGTAAACCAAGACACTTCATCGCTAAGCAAAATAGAGATCAGATAATTATTGGAGGAAGTAATATTAACCAGAACGCAGTGAACATTGCAGATCATTTATAGAGAAGACTAGACTCAGATATGATGCATGTTAGAGCTCAATAATGTAACTGGTGTTGGTGTGATCATTATTGTCTCTATTTATCTATACGGTCTAGTACTGACGAGCAGGCAAAGATCTGTTGGTAGTCAGGGTGGTAGATGCAAATGGCCAAACAATCATATTCCAAGATAAACCTAAGCTCTTTATGGAAATATGAGCAAAATTTTGAATGTAAGTATTTACCAAAAAATGGATACTGTAGATTTTACCAACTGTCAGACATTCCTCAGGCCTTCTGAAATTCACTCAGAATGGGGATGGCAAAGTGTCTGATGCTATTTTCAGAATGACCTATTAAGTTTTCCAAGAGTCTTTGCTGTGATTTTTAGGACTTTTGCCTGGGAGCCAATAGAAATAGTTGGAATGGAGAATAAAAATAAAAAATAAAATCAGCACGACCAAATTTATTTCTTTAAAATGGAAAAAACTTCAGACACTTCAATTATGAAAAGCAGGAATGGATAATAGAATATCCCCACTAGGGATGCCTGGGTGGCTCAGTCGGTTAAGCCACTGCCTTCAGCTCAGGTCATGATCCTAGGGTCCTGGGATCAACTCCCACATCGGGCTCCTTGCTCAGCGGGGAGCCTGCTTCTCTATCTGCCTCTGCCTGCCACTCTGCCTGCTTGTGCTCTCAATCTCTCTGACAAATAAATACATAAAATCTTAAAAAAAAAAAAAAAAGAATACCCCACTAGCCCTCCAGAGACATAAAGGGATATAGGGAAATACTACACACACATTAATGCTAAATCAACAACTGCTATGTGTGTCCCTCCAAAATTCATAGGTTGAAACCTAATCCCCAGTGTGATGGTACTTGGGGATGGGAGATAAGCAGGTCATGAATCTCTCATGAATGAAATTGGTGGCCTTAAAAAAGAGACCTAGAGACGTTCCTCTCTTCCGAACAGATGAGGACACAGTTAGTAGTTAGTTAGTAGCAGGTGTTTGTGAGCTGGGAAGTGGGCCTACACCAGACACAAAATCTGCTAGCATGGACTGGATTTCCTAGCTTCCAGAACTGTGAGACATGAATTTCTGCTGTTTATAAGCCACTCAGGTTACAGTGTTCTGTTAGAACAGACCAAATGGACTAAGACTCTAGCCTGGGTGAAAGGAACAAATTCCTGGAAGGAAGGAAATTAGTGAGACTGAATCTAGAAGAAATGGAAAATCTGAATAGGACTAAGAGATTAAGGTACTAATAAAAACATTTCTTAAAAAAAAAAAAATCCAGGCCCACAGGCCTTTACAAGCAAATTTTTCACATTTTTTGTTAAAAATTTTATTTTTATTTATTTGAGAGAGAGAAAGCATGAGCTGCGGAAAGAGCAGAGGCAGAGGGAGAAGCAACACCTCATTGAGCAGGGAGCCCAATGCGGGGCTTGATCCCAGGACCCTGGGGTTATGATCTGAGCTGAAGGCAGATGCTCAACTGACTGAGCCACCCAAGCATCCCTCAAACTTTTTAAAGAATTAACACCAACCTTTTAAAAATTCTTCCAAGAAATAAAAGAGGAAGGACTACATTCTAAGAAAGTAATCACAAGAAAAGTACACACCAAATACTTTTATGAATATAGGCACAAAAATCTTCAAAAAAATACTAGCAGACTGAATCCAGCAACATATAAAACAGATTATTCATCACAAGTGAGTAATATTTATCCCAGGAATGTAAGGTTTGTTTAACATACAAAAACCAATCAATATAATAGACCATGTTAATAGAATGGAGGACAAAAATCATATGATGATTTCTGTAGGCTTAGAAGAATCACTTGGTGAAAATCTAATACCCTTTAATTATTTAAAAAAAAAAAAAAACTAGGCATGGAAGGGAACATCCTCAATTTTACAAATAGCATCTAAAAATACCTACACTTGACATAATATTAAACGGTGAAAGACTGCTTTCTTCCTATAATCAGAAACAAAAAAGGAAGTCCTCTCATACAACTTCTATTCAACATTTACCAGAGATTCAAGCAAGGGCAATCAGGCAAGAAAAATAAATAAAAGTTATTTAGATTAAAAAAAAAAGATTTAAAACATTCTCTATGTACTGATGGCATTATCTTATACATAGAACATCTTAAGGAATCCATAAAAAAACTATTTGAACTAAAAACAATTCAGCAAGGTTGCAAGATACAAGATGAAAATACAAGATTAGGTATATTTCTATATATTAGCAGTATGCAATCTGGAAATGAAACTTTAAAATAATTCCATTTAAAATAGCATCCAAAGAATAAAATATTTAGGATTATATTTAATAAAATGCAAGATTTGCACATTGAAAACTACAAAAATTTTTGATAGAATTAAAGGTAAATGAAAAACATCCTTATGGTTAGGTACTGAAATAATAATATTAAAATGACAACAATTCTTTAAATCACTCACAGATTAAATGTAATCTCTGTCAAATTCCAGCTGCTTTTTGACAGATACTTAATATCTGACATGAAAATGCATATGAAAAGTAAGTGACTCGAAGAACAGAATAATCTTAAAGAAGAACAAAATGGGAAGAATCCCACTTCCCAATTTCAAATCTTACTACAACCTATGCTAATCAAGATAACGTGGTATTAATATGAAGATAAACACAGACACCAGTGGAATGAGATTGCAAGTCCACAAATAAACCTAACATTTATGAACAGCTGATTTTTGAGATTTCCATTTCAAGTATGCATGGCCAAACTGCTCTCCAAACACTGAGGTGTATAAAACTTCCCCTCACCCTTGTTGAAATTGTTTATTATCTTTTAAAAATATCTGTCAATTAATTTTCCACAATGATGCAAAGAAAATCAAAAGGAAAATAGCATTCTTTTTAAAAAATGGTGCTCAGACAATTCGATATTCATACGAAATACTGATGTTGGAAGCCTTCCTTACACCATAAGCAAAAATAAATTTAAGTGGTATCAAAGACATGAAGAATGCAAAAGCTAAAACTTAAAAACTCAAAAATGAAAAGAGGCACAGATCTTTATTATCTTGGATCAGCAACAGTTTCTTAGATGTGCCACCAAGGAAGGAAAAAAAACATAAAATTGGACTACATCAAAATTCAAAAATTTGTGTTACTGAACACACCACGAGGACAGTGAAAGACATCCTATAAAATGTGTAAAAATATTTGCAAAACATATATCTGACCAGGGACTTGCATGTATAATATATGAAGAACTTTTAAAATGCAACAGAAAGATAAATGACCCAAATTAAAAAAAAATAGGCAAAGGATTTGGATAGACACTTCTTTAAGAAAGATATACAAATGACTCATTAATGTTTGAAAATTTCTCTAGTCACTAGGGGAATACAAAATAAAGCACCAGACACCACTTCATAGTGACTGGATGGCTGGAATCAAAAGGTCAGGTGGTATTGGGCATTGGCAAGAATGTGGAAGAAGGGTAACCCTCATCTGCTCCTCGGGATATAAAATTGTACTTTGGAAAGCAAGTCTGGCACTTCCCTAGATGACTAATCATAGAGTTACCATATGCCAGGGGTTTCTAGAGAAACAGACCTGTAGGACACTAATCAGACATCAACACTCACCTCTGTATCTATATTTTATATGGGTATATATAATAAGCACACACACAGACAAATATTGGCTCACCCCATTGGGTTGGCTGGAAAGTTGGAAGTCAATGGATCAGGCCTGCCAGCTAGAAACTCGGCCAGAATTTCCATGTCACAATCTTGAAGCAGAATTCCTTCTAGAAACCTCAGTTTTTGCTCTTAAGGCCTTTAACTGATAGGATGAGGTCCAACCAAATCATCAAGGATAATATCCTTTATTTAAAATCAACTGATTTGGGGCACCTGGGTGGCTCAGTCAGTTAAGGCTCTGCCTTCAGCTCAGGTCATGATCTCAGGGTCCTGGAATCAAGCCCCACATTGGGCTCTCTGCTCAGTGGGGAGTCCCATCGAACTTGCCCTCTGTGCTCTCTCTCAAATAAATAAAATCTTTAAAAAATAAAGTAAACTGATTATAAATGTGTATCTTATGTACAAAGCAACATCTACATTGGTGTTTGACCAAAAACTGGGTCGTGCGGTTTAGCCAAGTTGACATAATTAACCATCACCACCATATGAGCCGTCAATGACTATCTTAAATACGTGCCAAGAAAATGGAGAACAGATGTCAACACAAAAATCTGTAAAGAATGTTTATAGCAATATTATCCATAAGAACCCTAAAGTGGAAACATACAAAATCCACTCACTTAGGAAAGGGCCAACGGAATTTGGTGCATCCGTACAGCATGGTGGACAGCATGGAGGTGCTGAGCCAGAAGCATTATTCGGAGCTCAAAAACACCAGTCACGAGGGGCGCCTGGGGGGCTCAGTGGGTTAAGCCTCTGCCTTCGGCTCAGGTCATGATCCCAAGGGTCCTGGGATCGAGCCCTGCATCGGGCTCTCTGCTCAGCAGGGAGCCTGTTTCCTCCTCTCTCTCTGCCTGCCTCTCTGCCTACTTGTGATCTCTGTCTGTCAAATAAATAAATAAAATCTTAAAAACAAAACAAAACAAAAACCAGTCACAAAAGACCATATGCTATCGGCCTCCATTTTTACGAATCGCCCAGAATGGAAAAATCTACAGAAACAAGAAGTAGATTAACAATTCCCTCTGCCAGAAGAGAGGAGCAAGGAGGGAGGGGATGGTCCGTTAGTACCAACTTTTGTGTGCGTGTGCCTGTGTGTGCAGGGGGTGGGGTTGGGGTGGGGAGTAAGGGGGTAATGGAAATGTTCTAAAAGTGGATCACTGTGGTGGAATACAACTCAGTCACTATCCGGAAACCTTTGATTAGTATCCTCTGAGCAGGTGAGACACATGCTATATACATTGTATCTCAATAAAGCTGTTCTGACCGTGTGCTACTCTGCCATCTAGTCCCCTGATGCTCTGCAAGAATTCTCCTTTTTATTTTTAGGCAGTGGTACCTTACTGTTGCAACTTCTATGCACAATTGTTACTCTGTCTAGGGCACAGAGGACAATAATTCTTCCCTCTGCAATTAGGACTTCCTGCTGGGCGTGTGAATATAACAGGGGCTCGCTATGCAAATCCATAGTCCTATAATTAAATACTCCGATTCCTTGCAACACCTGAAATGAATTGCTATAAGTGAAATTAGCCTAGTTATTAAAAAACATCTAAATCCTAAAACATGATGTACAAACAGCAGCCACTTTAAACTATGAAAATGGACAATTTATATTACAACATTTTTCTGAGGAACTGAGAGCTAAAATGATGACCATGGGCACTTGGGTGGCTCAGTCAGTTAAGTGTTTTCAGCTCAGGTCATGATCCCAGGGTTCTGGAATCGAGTCTTGCCTGGGGCTCCCTGCTCAGCAGGGAGTCTCCTTCTCCTTCTCCCTCTGCCCCTCCACCCTGCTTTTGTGCACGCTCTCTCTTAAATGAATAAATAAAATTTTTAAAAAATAAAATAAAATGATGACATTATGCAGAAGACCCAAAGGCATTTTCATATAAATGTATTTTTTAAAAATCTTTCTCACTTTGGAAAAAGAATTGAGCGTATTAAAAATATTATTGATGTTAATGTATTTTTCAGTGCTTATTATTTTATTTCTGATTCTACAAATAATGCATTCTTATTATAGAATAATTACAAGATAGAGAAAACTGTCATTAAGACAATTTGCATGTTATGACTTCCATAAATATGTGTATTTCTGATTTTTTTTATTGTGGTAAAATACATATAACATGAAATTTACCATCATAACCATTTTAAGTGTCCTGTTCAGTGGCTTTAAGCACATTCATCTCATTAGGCGCAACTGTCTTTTAAAATTAAAAAAAAAAAAAAAGAAAAATGAAAAAAAAACTGGGTGGGGGGCACCTGGCTGGTTCAGTTTGTTGAGCAACGGACTCCTGATTTTGGCTCAGGTCATAGTCTTATGGTCATGAGATTGATCCCTGCGTGGAGTCTGCTCAAGATTCTCTCTCTCCCTCTCCCCCTACTCGTGTAGTGCTCACTAAATAAATAAAGTGTTAAGTAAATAAAATGAAGATAAATTATGTACTTTAATCCGGAGAAAGCCTAGATAAATTTTTAGAGGCCTCATAAAGAAAAGCAAGAAAATACATTGAAATCAGACAGGCCTTCACTTATATATACTTACTATGTGATTCTATTAAAAACAGCATTTGGGTTTTTAAAAAAATATTATTTATTTATTTGAGAGAGAGGGATCGAGAGAGGGTGGAGGAGCAGAGGGAGAGGGAGAAGCTGACTCTCCACTGAGCAGGGAGCTGGACACGGGACCTGAGACCATGACCTGAGCCAAAGGCAGACGCTTAACCCACTGATCCACCCAGGCGCCCCCCAAAACACTTTTTTTTAAAGGAGTACCACTGCTTTCAGGAAGCTCAGGCCTATCTACAGTAGTGAAGGAATACAGATCACTCAATTTCAGAATTCCAGTGATTTGAGATATTTTAAGACAGAAAAGCCAAAGGCACTCCTCTCCACAGCTGAGATCTTTTGTGGGCTTGTGCCCCGGACGCCTGTCTGGCACATCCTGGATTCAGGGCCAAGTGCTCACCGTGGTATGTATATGTCCCCATCATGTCCTGGGAACAATGAGCCGGTTGTCCAAAATGAATCCTCCCCCTGCTAAAGTAGAGAAGTTTGGACACAGGAATCCTAATTCACATAAGACCAGAACTATTTTATTTTATTATCTTATTTCTTTTATTTCCAGTCAGTTAACATACATTATAATATTAGTTTCAGATGTATAATACAGTCATTCAACAATTTGTTGTATCACCTGGTGCTCTTCACGACAGGTGCACTCCTTCATCCCCATTAACTTTTTCTCCCAACCCGCACCCACCTCCCCTGAGGTCACCGTCATTCTTTTTCTAGAGTTCAGAATCTGTTTCTTGGTGTCTCTCTCTCTCTTTTCCTTTGCTTGTTTCTTCTGGTTCTTAAATTCCACGTATAACTGTAATAATATAATATTTGCCTTTCTCTGACTTATTTCCTCTAGCATAATACCCTCTAATTCCATCCATGGCATTGCAAATGGCAATATTTCATTATTTTTCCTGGCTGAATAATATTCCACTATATATATATTCACTATGTATCACTTCTTCTTTATCCATTATTCCGCCGATGGCAATGGACACTTGGACCACTTCCATAATTTGGCTATTGTGGATAATGCTGCTATAAACATCAGGGTGTGTGTATCCCTTTGATTAGTGGTTTTGTATTCTTTGCATAAACACCCAGTAGTGCAATTGATGATCCATAGGGTAGTTCTAATGCTAACTTTTGGAGGACCCTTGATACTGTTTCCCACAGTGGCTGCACCAGTTTGCATTCCCACCAACAGCGCACGAGGGGTCCACTTTCTCCCCACCCTTGCCAACACCTGTTGTTTCTTCTGTTGATTTTATCCATTCTGGCAGGTGTGAGATGACATCTCACTGTGGTTTTGATTTGTATTTCCCTGATGATGAGTGATGTCGAACATCTTTTCCTGTGTCTGTTTGCCATTTCAATGCCTTCTTTGGAGAAATAAGACCATAAAATTTATATTTTATATAAAGATACCAATAAAAGAAAGAGACTCCAAATACTTTTATGATATTAATATAATCTTCACTCCAACACCACACAAAAGAGTAAGAAAATGCAACCAATACCAATCTCATTTATTTATTTTTTTAAAAAGATTATTTATTTATTTATTTGACAGATGGAGATCACAAGTAGGCAGAAAGGCAGGCAGAGAGAGAGAGGGGGTAAGCAGGTTCCCTGCTGAGCAGAGAGCCCGATGCAGGGCTCCATCCCAGGACCCTGGGATCATGACCCGAGCCGAAGGCAGAAGCTTTAACCCACTGAGTCACCCAGGTGCCCTCAACCTCATTTATTAACATAAACATAAACTTCATAATAAAATAATTTTAATATTCCAAACATCAATGTATAAAAATAAATCATTTTTATGTGTGCCTTTCTTCTCAACATCAGAAAAATCAACTAATACAAAACTCATCATTAACCACTAAAGCAAAGAAATCCTATGCGTGCAAAATGGTTGCACAAAATCAGGTGCGTGAAAAAAAATCATACAATAAACTAAAACGCATTTCTTATAAAAACCATGAATTGGAAAGAATTCCTTTCGGTTGATAAAGGTGTCTACCAGAAAAATGCGACAGATTTGTAAATAACAGAGATCAGGTCAGGAAGGAAATGCTGGCTCTCACCATTAAGGGTCACAGCTGCCCTTGAGGTTCCAGGCCAGAAAAATGATACAAGGACAACAAATAAGCAGAATGATATTAAAGAGGAAAAAATATTATCTTTTTTTTAGATGACATTATATTGTAGAAGAGAAAAAAATGACTAAGTGGGCAAAATCTTGACATTGGTATTAGAACCAACAGGAATATCTAAAAGAGTAATACCATTCCTATAACTAAATGAAATGTTTTATATAATGTAGGATCTGATTGACAGAACAATATCATTTAGTGGTCTATTAAGACTTAAAACAAGGAGATAAAATAAAACAGAGTATAACCATCGCTAGTGGGTTGGACTCAGCCTGGCAGATGGTGAAATCTTTTTGATATACATTACCAAGAAAATATTTTCATTTCGAATATATACGAAGAACATTAAGGGAAAGACAAAGACAGTCACCCAAGAGGGAAGTTGGAAAGGGCTTTCAGTGGGAGCTTTTCAGAACTGATCAGACTGGCCCCAAACCTACATGCATAAGTCCATTCATGGCCAGCAAAATATTACTTAATATACAAAGAAATCGTTTTACATGCATTCAGTCTGCAAAAATTTGTAATAAAACCAGCTGTTTCCAAGGATGGTGAGAAACATGAACTCTGGCATACATTGTATGGCAACATGGCCTGTGCTACAACCATTTGGAAGGGAAATTTAGATATCAGCAAAGCTGGGGGGAGGGGGCACTTGACTGCAGGTGTATGGCGAGGGGCAGCTGGAGGGAATCTCTTCTCTACCTGCCCCCTGACCCCATTTAAGATTCAGTGTATTATTAGAAAGTCTGAGGTGTAGTAAGGCCCACAGATCAGGAGGTGATTGCAGTTAAAAGCGTGGTTTATGACTGCGCGATCCCAAGAAGAGGGGGCACAATGCCCTGGGGGCCACATAGAGAGGAGGGAGTCCCAGGTATCAGAAGCTAAGCAGAGGGAGAGTGGGGACTGTGGGCAGGAGCCTGCATCATGATTCCATGGGCAAATCCCGGCAGGGCAGGGCAAGCAGCCACAGCCACAGTTCATGAGTTTGAATGACTGCAGTAGCCTGTGGGGCTTAGGGACCCCCAGTTGTCTAGTTCCAGGCCCTGGAGTGATTAGGGCAGATGGACATTGCCCAGAATGTGAGACCCCCACAAACATAGGAGGGTAAGAGTGAATTGGATGGTTTGTATTTGGAACATAAACAGAGGACTCCTCCTGGGCAGGTGGGGGCAGGACCTGATGCCAGAGGTGGGAGGCCAGTGTGAGGTGGCTCAGGCATGTTGGGAGTTTGTCCAGACAAGGTGTCTCTGGCATACGCATGCAGGGCGGGTGTTAAAGCCTCATGTTTCCAGAAGCCAGTGACATGTAAATACATGCCCAAAAATCAAATCAAGCCAGACTCAGGGATGGTAATGGTGACATGCAACAGGGACATAAGAAAGTGGGAGGTGGGGGGCAGGCAGTGGGACATGATGGTGAGGAAACAAAAGCTTCTTGGGGAAATATGGAGATGGACTCTGTGTCTTCAAGTCCTGGCTTTGTCCCAGCTCAGTCTTAAATGGTCGGACCTGCAAAATGCATCAGCTAGCTGGGAGATGTGGTGGGGTCACTGCCAATGAGCAGGGAAGATCAAGGATTCTCCCCAACAACAGCAAAGCTGCACCAATGACTTGATGTGAGGCCAGAACAGAGCTGTATCAGATTTGGACTGAAAGGAAACAGCCAGTCCCCAAGAACCCTCTGCTGGCCAGCTGGGCTGGCTCGAGCCAGTCATTTAATTGACCTCAGAATAATCTCATTTCCAAAGTTACACAATTTGGACTTTTGGACTCCACTAGTTGGGTAAAGTGACCTCTTCAGGTTTCTGATTCAATTGTTCTTCCCTTTCTTCAACTTTACTTTTCAGAACATGCTACAGCAAGGCTCCGGCACTGGTGTGCAAGGGAGCCTACTCGGGTATGCTCTCTTTAATGCTACAACAGTGAAAAATTGAAAATCATTTCTATTTTCACCAGAAGCAGAATAGATCACTGAGTCACTAAATAGTTATACAATGAACTCTTTACAGAACATGTGTCAGATGGATACATCTCTATTGAGAATGTAAATAACAACATGAGTATTTTATAACATTTAAGAAAGAATTCAAAGTACAAAATATGTCTTTGCTTCTATAAATGCAATAGAGGTATAAAAAGTATGAAGACAAATAACATCTTCAGAGAATTAATTTCAGAGACAATATTTGAAATATTTATCAGCTGTCACAGGAGGAACTCTAATCAGTCACAATGAACTCTGACAGTGCGTGGGCACGAGGTTTTTGAGCTCCTTGCTGGACCAGACCAGACACTTTTACTGGCAGTTTCCTCGGGAGAGCCAGAATGCCGGGGCAGGGTGACCAGAGTGCAGTCTGGCACCTGGACAGGGAGCAGAGGGCAGAAACCAGGGGATTTTATTTTATCAGCCATCGTAAATGCATTTCAATGTTTTAATATCAGATATGGACATACTAGCTAAACATCAGCTCTGACAGAAGAAAAGAAGTGACTTGGGGAAGACTAACAAATGAGGAATATATATTTATATATATTTTATATATGTATGTATGTTGATCTTATTGGTGGGTGCCTGTAGACTTGACTTTGGCTTCAACCCTAGTTGAGTTTCCTAGCTTGCAAAGGATCCTTTTCCCCCTACATGTACACATACATGTACACATGTGTGTGCTCTCATACATGTATATACACATATGAATATATACATAATCTTCCTTCATAAACCTTCCCCCCAAAATTTCCTTTTGTCTATCACACTTGATGTTAAACATTTTATTTATTTATTTATTTATTTTTTAAAGATTTTATTTATTTATTTGACAGACAGAGATCACAAGTAGGCAGAGAGGCAGGCAGAGAGAGAGGGGAAGCAGGCTCCCCGCTGAGCAGAGAGCCCGATGTGGGGCTTGATCCCAAGATCCTGGGAACATGACCTGAGCCAAAGGCAGAGGCTTAACCCACTGAACCACCCAGGTGCCCCATATTTATTTATATTTATTTTTTAAAAGATTTTATTTATTATTTGACAGAGAGAGACACAGTGAGAGAGGGAACACAAGCAGGGGGAGTGGGTGAGGGAGCAGCAGGCTTCCCGCTGAGCAGGGACCTTGGGATCATGACCTGAGAGGAAGTCAGACACTTAACAACTGAGTGACCAGATGCCCCAATATTAAACACTTCAAATCCACACACAAATGTGTGTATGTATATGTGAGTCTGTGCACGTTTTGCTTTGTTTTTAAAAATATTTACTGCTAAAATGACAATAGTCTTGTATTGATGAAATAAGTTTAAGACGTTAAACTCAATTAAAATTTCCAGTAAAATTAGCACAAAAAATTCATGCTTCAGAACTCTCCAATGGGTAAAGTAGTTTTTTCTAAAAGTTACTAAAATGATGCAACTTGGACCAGGATTGGTCCAAGATTGGACCAAGATTGTCAATGTCAGGTTCTGAACAAGAATTTTTCTGGGTGCCTGGGTGGCTTAGCTGGTTAAGCATCTGACATGATCTTAAGCTGATTTCAGCTCAGGTCATGATCTCAGGTTTGTGGTATGGAGCCCCGCCTCAGCCTCTGTGCTCATCATGGAATCTGCTTGAGATTTTCTCTCCCCTTCTCCCTCTGCCACTGCCCCCCACCTCAAAAAAATAAAATTAAATAAGTAAGTAAGTAAGTAAGTAAGTAAATAAATAAATAAATAAAAAGACTTTTTCACCATACTCTTCTCCACAGTACCCTATGGTGCCTAGGTAGCTGGTGAAGGAAATATCTTCACGGCCATAGCGTTTTCAACAAGAATCTTTCTCAAAAAACAGCCCTTTTATGGGTGGCTGGAGTTGGGGATGACCGAAAAATAATGCTATTATTTCTCAGAACATTAAATTCTTTCTAATGGGCTTTTCTTAGATCCCACTGTACTTTCTCTGAATACAGTTTTGTCATCTGCCATTATGAATAATTAAACCCCTTCCTTTCAATTGTTCACACATATCTACTAACTTTTTGTCTTACACAATTGGTTAGAATACATTGTAAGTGACCAGTAGAATGGTGATGGGGATTTTGTTTTTTGGTCTTGTTTCTGACATCAACAGAAATGCTTCAGAACTCTACTCTGGATGCCCTTCCTGGTCTATTGATCCTGCATCCAGCAGACCCATATAAAAATATAAAAATGTCAAATGTTGGGGAGGAAAAGAATAAGCTGGAATTCTCCCGCTCCGCTGATGGAGTATAAATTGGTCCAGCTGATTTCAAGGGAGGGATTAGGTATCGTGTGTTAAAACCATGAGCTTAAACTGCCCCTGAGTCTCTAGGCTTACTTCATACCAACACTAGACACAATACACACAGAGAAAGCCACTTCCTCACGGTTGTGGATATTTGATTACATAGCTTTGCTTTTAGAACACTTCTAGAGTAGAAGCCTTCTCATGAAGTTCAAGATTTTCAGTAATTTGGAGACCCACTGACTCTGATGGTGTGTTTCAAATAGAAAATCCCCGATTATGCCATTCTCCATCTTATCCTGTGCCCTGTGCTCTAGGCACACAGACCTTATTTCAGGTTTCACTATTAGGGTGACCAGATAACAAAACTGACAACTAATTTTTTTAAAAGGTTTGTTTACTTAAGAGAGAGAGAGTGAGAGCATGAGCATAGGGTGGGAGGAGCAGCAGAGGAAGAGGGAGAGAGAATCTCCAGCAGACTCCCCACTGAGTGAGGAGCTTAAGTGGGGCTCCATTCCAGGACCCTGTGTTCATGCCCTGAGCTGAGATCAAGAGATGGGCACTCAATGAACTGAGCCACCCAGGTGCCCCCTGAATGTTTTGATCTACAAAAATAGTGAGGTCATATGACTCCACCCTTCCATAAGACCATGACATGTATCCCTGGAAGTATTCTCCCACATTCACCTTTCACCTAGTTAATTCCTTTTGGTTTGTAATAGGGCCATGACATCATCCTAGAAGCCATCAGCATATTTAAGACAGTTCTTTCTCACACAGCCTCTTTGCTTCCTCTGGATCACCTGATGCCATGATTTGATGCAGGTCTCCTTCCTCCACCAGATGGTGAATCAGTGACACCAGGGACCATGTTCACTTGCTCATTCTTCTGTACTCAAACCTAGGAATCAAAGTTGGTACCTCGTACCTGGTAAGTGCCATGTGAAATTTTAATGAATGGGTGAAAGTTTAAATCTGTAAATGCTCAACATAGAACTTTATTGCTAAAAGAAGGCTTTGTGATTAATTAATGGTCTCTTCTTGTTTTACCAAGGAAAAATTCTTGAAGAGCATATAATTCACTTATAAAACTGCCTTGCATAAATTGCTTAGTTCCTGAAATTTAGCATACAAGGTAAGAGCCTAGTTTAACATTTTACATTTTTGATTAATTTTTTTTTAATTTAGCTTCACACTAAATTTCCTGTGCATAGTGATCTCCCACTGAGTTTTAAAATGCTACATTGATACTCACTCATTTCCTGAGGTGAATCTAAACATCTCTGTAGTTGAGGAAAAAGATCTGAGCATCAAATATGAAATTAAAAAAAATCCTGGGATGCCTAGGTGCTCAGTCAGTTAAGTGTCTGCCTTCAGCTCAGGTCATGATCCCAGGGTCCTGGGATCAAGACCCATGTCTGGCTCCCTGCTCAGCAGGGAGTCTGCTTCTCCCTCTTCCTATCCCCTGCCCCCCCCCGCTTGTGCTCCCTTTCTGTCTCTCTTTCTCACTTGCACATTCTCTCTCACAAATAAATAAATAAAATCTTTAAAAAGAAATACTATGGCTCCAAAGTTAAATGAATAGTAGAAGAATTCAGTGTAGCTGTGAGCTACTTGTGGCAACCAAAAATTACTGCACCATAGAAGACTTGAAGGCCGTGATGAAATGTTAATTATAGAATTTGATATTAAAGTCTTTGCCTCTACTGAGAATCTGGGGACAGTGAAGGGCTGAGTCCTGGAACTAGATACACCTAGGACCAAATTGTAGGTACTGGAGACCTTGCCAACTTGCCACTGAATTCCTCTCAGGAACTTAAGCACAGTCTGAGAGGTAAGGACATCTGTCAAGTCCGATTTTGTTGCTAGACACCTGGAAGATCCTGAGCGATCTTTTTTTTTTTTTTTTTAAGATTTTATTTATTTATTTGACAGAGATAGAGATCACAAGTAGGCAGAGAGGCAGGCAGAGAGAGAGGGGGAAGCAGGTTCCCTGCTGAGCAGGGAGCCCAATGCGGGACCTGAGCTGAAGGCAGAGGCTTAACCCACTGAGCCACCCAGGCGCCCCCTGAGCGATCTTTGAGTATGTAGAATAAAGTGATGGATTGTGAGAATAACAACAGAAGTACCAGTGGTTCTTATCAATCGTGCAGAGCCTCAGTGTCTAGTGTCATCTTATTATTTACCCAGAATTCAAGGACACAGTAACCTTGATATCAACATGCTACAGGTGAGCATCCTATGGCTCAAGTCTTCTTACTGGCTTGCCTGTGATTACTCAGCTAGTGAGTTGAAGAGCTGGGGTATTAACTGAGGTCTTGGGTACAGCAAATCTGAGTAGGCAGTGTTCTGGGAGGTAAATTGTGGGATGTGGTTGGTAGAATAATTGAAATAGTGTAAACATAATAACTAGCCATAGGATGCCTCTAGACACGTAAGTAGTGTTGGAATCCTAACCTGCTCTCCTGGCCATTAGAGTCCTTTTTCACAAAGATGTTCTTAAACATGTGAATGTTCTGCACTCTACATGATACAGAGACCTGACTGGAATCAAAATTTCTAGCAGAAGAGACCTCAGGTATAGTACTAGACATCATAGCATGGAATACTGCAAGGTCCAGGGAATTAACAGAATCTTAGAGATTTCTCATCATTGAGGATTTTCCATAGATAGATCTCAGAGGAAGGGATTGAGGTCTTTCAGGGACTGGTATGAAGAGAAAAGAGAGAACAGAACAAATCATTCTAGCAAGGACCAAGACAGAAATTAACACTAATTTTAAAAACAAGGAATTAGAGGGGATGTTTGAACTGAGATGCAGAGCAGAGGAGCTCTCTGTCAGAAGAGGTTTGGTGCATAGGAGGAACCAGGGCCATTACCATGAGGGGACCATGGTGCAGGAAACTGGCAGACAATGGGACTAGGTGATTAATGTTCCTTCCCTCATGTTAATTCTGTCTATCCTTTATACCTGGTGGCTGTAATAATTCTAAACTTAGAGATAAGAAATTTCAGACAAATCAAAACTAAATAAATGCATACTACAATCAGCTTTTGTACCCAAGATACCCAAGTCAGTGGC
>ML104555.1:0-10320 GCA_003697995.1 Taxidea taxus jeffersonii | reverse complement strand
CCCTGCCCTGCTGCCATCTGCCAAATGCCTACAGCCATATTTGAAATCCTGATTCTGGTCATTTCTTTCTGATACAGGAAAGCATGCTCCCTGGCTTTTCATTTGCTTGCATGTGGTCATGAGGCAGTAAAACATTGAGCATCTGGGAGTCTGAGATAGAGTCAACACTCCCCCATAAGGTCATTACAGACTAATAGGTAGGAAAGAAATAGAGAGAGATCATTTAAATGAAGGAGCAGGTATAAGGACGAGAAGCAACATGGAATCATCATATGTTGGCAGTCCTGTGGAGACAAAGGTTAATCCTGAAGGAATCAGAGGAGACTTTACAAAGCTGTTTCTCGTGGGCAGAGCATAGGTCCATGTGATGGCAGTGTCCCTTCAGCCCACAGGCCCGTGGGGGTGCGGTGGGAGCAGGGCTGAGCAAAGGCAAAGATCCACACTGCCAAGCAAGATAAAAATAAGCAGGAAAGTTGAACTACATTGGAATGTTTCCTTAAAAATGGCTGGCGGAGGAGATCTCCAGACAGGTAGTTTGGGGAGCTGATGCCAACCTACATAATATGCCATAGTCAAAAAGTGCCAGACTGAGGGTTTGTTTGTTTGGTTGGTTTGTTTTGTTTAAATACTTTTTTTAAAAGATTTTATTTATTTATTTGACAGAGAGATCACAAGTAAGCAGAGAGGCATGGAGAGAGAGAGGGGAAAGCAGACTCCCCACTGAGCAGAGAGTCTGATGCAGGGCTCGATCCCAGGACCCTGAGATCATGACCTGAGCCGAAGGCAGAGGCTTAACCCACTGAGCAACCCAGGCGCACTATTGTGTTTTGGTTTTTTTTACTCTTAACTGTTTTTAGTCATAATATTGAAGCTACTCGATGGTGAGTCCCTACTCTGTTTTACTATTTAACATGTTAACTTCATGTGGGTCTTTTTTTTTTTTTTTTAATACATTTGAATCTTTATGAAGACATTATCCAGAGTGGAGAGTTAACAGACTGCCGATGATCAGGCTGACTGAGAATCCAAACAAGGAAAGGTGTGAGCTCTGTTTATCTGGACAAAACTGAGCTCTCTCCATCACTCTGGTCTGCAACCCTTCCTTCCTGGTCAGCCTCCCACCTCATTTCAGCAGGCACCTCAAAGGACTCCAATGTGCACAGCGGCTCAGTCTAGATCCTATCAGCAGGAAGTAGAATCTCAATACTCAGGCTAATACAGGACAAACAAACAGTAGAAGTAAAATTAAAACTGAGATTTATTTGCACCAGTATATATTACTTGGGTCCACATGGCTGGGAAAGAGCCCCAAGATTTGCCTTAATGAACACATCAGGGAAGTTAAGGGAAAAAAAAAAATAAAAGAAAAAAAATCCTGAAGTGTTTTAGGAATAGAGCTCTAAACAACTCCATAAAATTGATTTATAAACCAATAAAAATGCTTAATGATTAGCCTACCTACCTAGTTAACTACTAAGTATTTGCTAGTGATTTACTACTTGAACGAGTCTCATCCGTAGTAGCACAAATAGAAGTTTAATTATAAATCATACTTGCATGTCACACGCTGTCTATGAAATCCAAATCATTACTCCACTTTCCATGGCTGGAGCGTTGGCATTTATCCAGGAGTGGAAATGGAGCCCAGTTGTAAATTCGAGATCTGCTGGTTTGTTAGATGTTTATTCCAAAAATATTTCATATCTAACCAAAGAAAGTATGTATCATCTTGAATAGTGTGGCATTTCCTGGGGTGGGGTATGACTCGATGGATGGATAATAAACAGAATAGATCAAAGAGTGAAACAGAAGTTACGTTCATCAGTAAAGCACTCTTGCCTCGCGTAGCTTTGGATGAGATGAAGTGTTAGATACTAGCAGTGACTCATCTGTCTGTGGAAAAAATTAACAAATCATATTTTGTTATGGACTTGAAGGCATGACTTTGATTTTGCATCTTAATTGTATCACCACGGACTAGGGGTCACTATTGAACAAGTCAATTACATCTTGGCTCTCTCATAGGGAAAATCTAGATCATAACGCTGACCTAGGTTAAGAAACAAAGGAGCAATGAGAGAATAAAGTACTTTACACATGACATTACATATAAAGAATAGAGAAAAAAATGTGAACGTCCATTTGATTATCACGATATCCACTGTGGCCAACCCTTTCAGCTTCAATATTCTGAGGACCTGAGCTCCCCAAATATGCCGGTGGCTTGTGCAAGGAAGGGAAGAGCTTAGTTAGCTAGCTATGGCCAAGGCCCTATACTTCACCCTTTATCTTCTGTATATGTCATAATAGTGTGGTAAATTATTTTTATCCATCTCTTTAAAAATACTACAGAGACCAGATAACTCAACGGACCTGACACATGAAAAGTCAGAGCTAAGATGTGAATCCTGGTGTGCCTGACTGCCAAGTTCCTGCCATCGCTCCACACCCTTCCCCTTTCCTGTTGAGCCCTGATGCCTGAATAGGACATATGTGCTGGAACTTGCTTCTGGATTAAGGATCCAGAAGGGACAGTGCCAACAGGCTGGTTGTTCAGTAGCACCTCAAGCTGCCAGTCCCTTTCTTCCCGTGACCTTACTTTCCAAATGTAAGTGGTATGTAGTCTCCCTTTATTATTTTGTCACACATAGTTTATTTGAATACCATAAAATACATGTGAATTTCTAACCATTGATGATATTCAGTTTCAATCCTCCATATTCCATAGAAATATAAGAGATGAATACATACATCTTTAAACTTAAAAAAAAAAAGATTTTGTGTATTTATTTTTGGGAGAGACAGAGACAGAGACCATGAGTGTGGGGGAGGGGCAGAGGGAGAAGATCCCTCCTCTGAGCAGGGAGCCTGATGTGGGGCTTGATCCCAGGACCCTGAGATCATGACCTGAACCAAAGGCAGATGCTTAACCGACTGAGCCACCCAGAGAACCCTATTTAAATCTTTTAAAAACAAAATTTAATCACCAGACACATGCCGTTTTATTATTTAAGTAGCATCTAATTTAAACTGATTACCTGTGCTGACATTTGCTGTCACCTGCTGTAACAGTTTTCTTACCATTATGAACCTAGAACTCACCACTTATTCACATCCCGCTCATATGAAACTGTAAACAGATGTGATGATCTCTTCCAGCCGGATCAAGAGTCAGAGAGAGAAAGAGATCTGCATCACCCATGGCTCAACATTAAAATCCATATGTAAGTTTCCTTCTCTCTCTCTCTTTTTTCTTATTTTCACTAAGTAGCTTCCCAGCAGCACCTCTGTCCTTCTAAGATTGCACACCAGATCTTTAGAAGCCTCTATTTTCCAGATGGATTAATTGCCAGCCTGATTCTGCCCCTAAAGGACAACAGTCACCCAGGTAAAAGAACCTATGTCCTGAGAAGGAACCCTCCTGAGACACCTCTGTGACCTTGCTTCTTGCCTCCTGTGCACCCTGGCGCCTAACTCCTCCTCAACAGTGGTCAGATTACTCCTCCCTCACCGGGCTGTCCCCATGCATTACACTTGAGACAACAGTCTTCACACTGTGCTTTTCAAACCCACAGTGACAGGCTAATTACTTATACTCATGAAATAGCTAATCATATTCTATAAGATAATAAACAAGTCAAGTTGAAATAAGAAACATCAAGAAGAGAGATAAACGCTCATGAATTCAGAAAACAATAGACAGGAATGGCTTTTTCAGGAAGAACTGAGGAGTGCTGTAAAGAATATCCAAATGTCGATGTGATTTTTATGGCTCTTAACCTAGAGAAAATTCAGGAGTTCCTTCTTAGGTCCAGAAATCATTTTTAACAAGCTTTCATCCATGGTTTTTTCTTACATAAGCCCCCATGAGGAGTCTCCTGGTGGCAGTTGTCACCAGGACCGTTCCTCTCACTTCTGAGTCATCCTCCCATTAAATCCACTGCCTCTTGGAGATGCTCGTAAAACACAAACATCATCACATCACTTATTTTAGCTTCTGGATCTTCAATGACCTCCCACACTTGATATTAAAATTAAAAGTTCCTCAAAGTCTGGTCAAAACCTTTCTTTCCAGTTCCTTGTCTTTCTATATTTCTTTCACGTCCTTCACTTGGCAAAGATCATACAATGTTCCCTTTCTTTTGTAATCTTTCTGCATCCTGGAAAACTAATATCCATTAGTTTTCATGGAATGGTCTTTCGACTTTTCTCATTCTATGGAGACTTCTTTTAACCCAAAGACTCAATCTATTGACAGTATTTTGTTCTATTAAAGTTTATTTCCATTCTTCCTTTATCCCAGGAGATCATGAGCTGCCTAAGGGCCAGAAATTTTACAATGTGCTTCCCCTGCCCCTTGAGAGAGCACAAGAATATAAGAAGCGAGTGAAGTAAATCTATTTATCATATTTCCATGCACCCTGCAAAAAATCCTTTGGGGTCCTAATTCATCTCCTTATCTATCTATCATCTAGTTAGCTAGCTAGCTAAATAATAGATCAGACAGCAGAGCAATGCTTGAGGAGACATCACTTAGGAGACAGTTGCTTCTAAGCTATTAAAGGCGATTAACATTTAAATGATCAACGAGTGTGTGTGACATCAGGCAGAACTGAAGGGAGAAAAATGTTAAATACGAAGAAAGAACACATCCATTGTGCATCAGCAGAAAACACTTGTGGAAGAGATACCATTAGGGATGAGACTTAAAAGGTTGATGATTTCAAAGTTCAAAATATATGCTGAGTCATTCTAGGTACTGAAAAGCCCACAGACAACAGGAACTGGAAACACACAGCCTTGTATGTGGGGATCGCGGGGCTAAAAGAGGGAGGAGGGCAGGTTCAGCACATGGATGTAAGGGCACTGAATCTCAGTCCTGTTCCTCCCCTTCCAGAGTCCACAGTCAGGAGCACTGTGTCTGGGTCCCCTTGAATCAGTGGCCTCCACCAGCCAGGGATGACCTGGTCGTCAGCTGTCATGGTTACCATGATGTTATGATGTTGAAATCCCTATGCAGCTTCTTGTGGGATAGGCTGTCCACTCCATCACGTCCAAGACCCTTTATGATAAATACACAATCAGCATATTAATATAGGATTAATATCATCAGTATACGATAGTACCAATATACTCAATATAGTATTATAGAAACAATATCCCCTCACCTATCCCGAAATACAACAAAACCTCATGCATGTCTCTAAAAGTCAATCTATTGTATAGAAGAAATCGTACTCGGTGCCTGGGTGACTCTGTTGGTTAAGCATCCCACTTGGATTTGGCTCAGGTCAGGATCTCAGGGTCATGAGATAGAACCCTGCTTGAGCTCCACACCGGGCGCAGAGCCTGCTTACAATTCTCTGTCCATCTCCCTCTCCCCTCAACTCCTCCCTCTCAAAAAAAAAAAAGAAAGAGAAAAAGAATCCCCTAGCTATAGATACTTACAAAGGTTTTTTTTTTTAATATTTTTTTAATTTATTTGACGGTGAAGGGCCAAAGTAACTTCATTTTAAGGCAGTAGCCATTCTGTTATTTACATTAAACTGTGAGTGTCCAGTCTGCTTATCAAGGCCCAAACTGCTCTGGCCGCTCCCTGCAACTTTAACCTCCCTGGCCCACCCTGGTAATCAGCAGAGCAACAGCAACTACAACTCCCACCCTGGTAATCAGCAGAGCAACAGCAACTACAACTCCCACCCTGGTAATCAGTAGAGCAACAGCAACTTCAACTTTCCCGCCCTGGTACAAACAACTTTCAAAAATATCCCCTGGACAAAGTAGCCAATCCCCCGTTGTTAACGGCCAGTTCTGCTTCTGTACTCCCTGCTTGCTAAAGCGCGCGCTCCCTGAGACCAATCAGGTTATGCCAAATACCCTTTTCAAATGTCAACCGATCAGTCCCACTCTACCTTGTTTGTACATGCCTATAAAAACCTTGCATTTACTCACCTCGGGGCCTCTCAGCGTCACCGCTTGCGAGTGCGCAGAGGACCGGGTTCGAACCTGCAATAAACGACCCTTGCCGCTTGGCTTTGACTCACGTCTCTGGTGGCCTCTTTGGGGAATTCTCGTGACTCCAGGCATAACAACGGACAGAGATCACAAGCAGGCAGAGAGGCAGGCAGAGAGAGAGGAAGGGAAGCAGGCTCCCCACTGAGAAGAAAGAGCCCAACGGGGGGCTCGATCCCAGGACCCTGGGATCATGACCTGAGCTGAAGGCAGAGGCTTTAACCCACTGAGCCACCCAGGTGCCCCTACCAAAGAGTTTTTAAGTGAATACATACACTCACAGACAAACACATAAATGGTGCTTTGGCGCAGCTCACTGAAACATGATGAAGTCGTCAGAAGTCTAAAGCACTATTGGTGTTGGCGTTTCCCACAATGAGGAATAGCCTCCACGAGGCTCTGCATGGACAGTGGACCCCCCCCCCATCAATTGGTGTTAGCTGTATTCATAAAAAAAAGTAGTGTACAATAAATAATGTAAAATATTCTCTGCCTCTCTCTAGGGAGAGAATTAGGTTCTAGATTTCACAGGCATTTCAGGTGTAAAGCTCCCGGGGGATAGTCTAAGCTGTAAAGAACACGAGGCATCATTTCTTCCTGGTGTCAGACTGTTCTACATGTTGCAAGATGTTCCCTCAAACCTACCTCCTGCCGACAAGTGCTTCCCAACCACCAAATTTTATTTATCTATTTACTTTAGAGAGAGACAGAGAGAGAGCACAAGCAGGGGTAGGGGCAGAGAGAGAACCTCAAGCAGACTCTCCGCTGAGGGGCTCCATCCCACCACCCTGAGATCATGACCTGAACCAAAATCGAGAGTCGGATGCTTAACGGACTCAGCCACCCAGGCGCCCCTTCCAGCCACTGAAATCTAAAAGGCACAAAAGTGCTCCGTGGTTGGCAAAACAGCATACTTTTGACCTAAGGTGCGGTTTGTAAGGTTTATTCGTGCTGTGCTTGTCAGCAGTTTGTTGGCTGTCAAATAGCATTGACGTGGATAGAACACGGCTTTCACGCCGGCTTCTGCTGCTGGGCATCTAGGTTGCTTGCTTCCAGGGTCGACCTGTCACAAATAAAGCTGCTGCACACGTTCATGTGTGAGTCTTCTGGGGGAGAAGGGAGGTGCTGGGCCACCTACGTGGTCAGCTTTATGAGAAACTCTCAGACCGGGGCAGAGGGTTTCTGCGCTCGCCCTCCCTGAACTCAGCAGCTCCCCATCCTTACAAATCTGCTTTTCTCAGTCCTGCTGTTACTTTTATTAATTTCAGCGCCTCCGGTGGTGGCGTGGTGGTATTTCATTTCCCTGGTAATAGGTGACCAGTACTTTCTCATGTAGCTACAGATCATTTGTAAATCTTCCCCCATCAAGGAACGGATGAAGTACCTGTAGAAGTGTTTTTGTCCATTTTGTAACTAATCGTCTTTTCGCTAAGGAGTTATATGAGTTTGTTGACTTATTCTAGATACAACTATTTTATCGTATGTGTGTTGGGAATATACTGACCCCTGGATGGTTGGTCTATTCATTATTTAATCTGCCTTTATGATGAACAATTTTTTAATGAACATATAATGTATTATTTTTTTCAGGGGTGCAGGTCTGTGAATCGTCAGGCTTACACACATCATAGCACTCACCATAGCACACACCCTCCCCAGTGTCCATCACCCAGCCACCCTCCCCTCCAGCAACCCTCAGTTTGTTTTGTGAGATCCAGAGTCTCTTATGGTTTGTCTCCCTCCCAGGTCCCATCTTGTTTCCTTTTTTTCCCTCCCCACCCCTCAACGACTCCCTGCCCTACCTCTCAAATTCCTCATATTAGAGAGAGGATGAACAATTTTTTTTTTTCCTGATGAAGTTCATTTTGTCACCTGTCTTTTATGGTTTAATTGTCTAATGTATCTTAAGAAATCTTTACCTGCCTCAAGGTTGAGAAGAGATTGGTCTCTGGTTACTTTTGGAAGCTGTTCATAATTATCTTTTAAGTATATGGTTGGGATACATTGCAAAGTACATCTTCAAATAACGTTAGACATGTTACCAGCATTCAGTGTTTCTCCATACAGAGGCCAGTTTGGTGAAGGGCACCGCTTGGTGAAGAGACCTCATTACTGCTTCAACAGCGTTAGCACTGTGTTTCTGAAACCAGTTGCTATAAAAATATGAATCTATTTCTGGACTCTATTCTGTTCCATTGATTTTTTTTATTAACTTGAACAGTGTATCTTTGTGATAATTCTCGATCTCATGTAGAGTACGTTCTACAAATTTGTTCTTTTCCTTAAAAATCATCACGTCATGTATACTTCCATATATATGACAAAATCAGAATGTCATTTCCTAAAAATTAACAGGGATTTTAACAGGACTGCTTTGAATACATGTATCTGTTTGGGGCTCTTGCTACCCTAACATTGACTCAGCCAGTCTACAAGCGTGACTTCTTGTTCACGCTTTTTATGTTGTGTCCAATTTATTCTAGCAAGATTTGGACTTTTGGGGGCACAGATGCTGTATATGTTTCATTCAATTTATTCCTAGAGATTTCATATTTTTGATGCTGCTGTAACAATAATGTTCTAAATTTCGCTTCCAAGTATCCAGCATTCATTCTTCTATTCCATCTTGCTCTTTTCTCAAAAAGTTTGTTTAAAATTGGTATGAATTCATCCTCGTTAACATGATGGTGCTAGTCACTGAGGCTGTCTGGGCCTACAGTTGCCACTATGGGAATTTTTAAATGCCAAGTTCGGTTTCTCTAGTGGATGGAGGCATAATCCGCTTTGCTATTTCTCTGTGCCATTGTTGGTCATTTGTTTTTCAAATATGTGCCTGCTCCTTATTCTTGGCATATGTATGTTCCTGATTTTCTTATCATTTGAATGTTTGTAGGATCCGTACTATACCAACCCTTTCTCTCCCCGTATTATTGCCTGGCATTTTCTTTTTTTCTTAATTAGTCTAGCAAAAAGTTTATGGGTTTTATAAATATTTTAAAAGAACAAAATTTTGGTTTCATGAATACTCTATGGTAAGGGTCACCAAGGCTATTTATCTGTTACTTCTTTCCTTATGTCTTCTTTTGGCTTATTTACTGTTCTTTTCATGTCATTTTTAGGTAGATGCTCAATTATGGATTTTAAAAGCATCAAACATGAATATTAGAATTATAAATTGTCCTGAAAGCACTTTATCTTTGCTTTATCCTACACACTTGAACTTGCGTTTTTTAAAATTTCCATTGCATTTTTTTTTTAATTTAGAAATGTGTTTCTTGTTTTCTAAATACTTGCCAGCTTTCCAGATGTCTTTATGTTAGGGTCAGAAAACATCCCCATTCTTTTAAACATCCCAAGACGCTGTTGGGAGGCTCCTACGCACATGTGGGATGTTTGCATCTTTTTCATACATTGGTTATTTCCTCACTCATAGACCTTTTTACCTTCAGCTACTGTTCTTTTATTTTATTTTACTTTTTTTTTCTTTAAGCTTTTTAATTTAAACATATAATGTAACCCCACCAACCCTCTCCAAACCCCTCTCCCCCCCCCCAGCCCCCTCAGTTTGTTTTATGACATTAAGAGTCCCTTTTGGTTTGTCTCCCTCCCGATCCCATCTTGTTTCATTTTTTCTTTTCTGACCACCTTAACCCCCACCCCCATTGCATCTCCACTTCCTCATATCAGGGAGATCATGTGATAGTTGTCTTTCTCCAATTGACTTATTTCGCTAAGCATAATACCCTCTAGTTCCATCCATGTCGTCGCAAATGGTAAGATTTCATTTCTTTTAATGGCTGCATAGTATTCTATTGTATATATATACCACCTCTTCTTTATCCATTCATCTGTTGATGGACACATCTAGGTTCTTTCCATAACATGGCTATTGTGGACATTGTTGCTATAAACATTCGGGTACACGTGCCCCTTCGGATCACTATGTTTTTATCTTTAGGGTAAATACACAGTAGTGCAATTGCTGGGTCATAAGGTAGCTCTATTTTCAATTTTTTGAGGAACCTCCATGTTGTTTTCCAGAGTGGTTGCACCAGCTTGCATTCCCACCAACAGTGTAGGAGGGTTCCCCTTTCTCGCCATCATCTGTCATTTCCTAACTTGTTCATTTTAGCCATTCTGACTGGTGTGAGGTGGTATCTCATTGTGGTTTTGATTTGTATTTCCCTGATGCCCAGTGATGTGGAGCACTTTTTCATGTGTCTGTTGGCCATCTGGATGTCTTCTTTGCAGAAATGTCTGTTCATGTCCTCTGCCCATTTCTTGATTGGATTATTTGTTCTTTGGGTG